>BJCO01732204.1:0-17057 GCA_018326465.1 Flaveria floridana
TCAACCGATTATTAAACTTACAACTGATAGAACATAAAACTACTGAAGATGTCAACAGCTGACATCTTCTTACAAAAGTGTTCTAACTATTACAAGTACTGAAAAAGAAACTACTGAAAAGCCTACAACGACTGAAGAACAAACTCTTCAGTCGTTTATAACTACTGATACTATAACAGCTGAAGAACAAACTCTTCAGCTGTTGTACAAACTACTGAAAAGAAATATAAAACTACTGAAAGGAAAACCATCACAATAACTGAAGAAGACTTCTTTAGCTGTTGTGACAAACTCTGAATCTTCAGCAATTGTTCTTCAGACTTGGGCTTCAGATGATGTATCAGCTGATGACTTCAGTAGATGCCATCAACTGTTGTCTTCAGTCTTTGTCTTCAGACTTTGTGCGTCAGTAGATGATCTTCAGTTCTTCAACTTTGGTCTTCAGCACTTGTCTTCAGTACTTGAAGTCTTCAGTACTTGTATGTTTCAGTACTTCAGACTTTAGTACTTATCTTCAGTACTTTGGATTCTTCAGCTGTTGTACTTCATATCTTTGATCTTCAGACTTTGATTCTTCAGACTTTGTCAGAACAGCTGATGGGAGTCTTCAGCAGTTGTTGTAATGATATGTGGGACTTAGAGGTTTTCCTGACCTTGGCTCATTGGTTCTTTTGTCCAACAGAAGTAGGAGCACATCACCATGGATTTCATTACTAAGCTGCCTCGTACGACAATGGGGGAGCGATACCATATGGGTTATTGTTGATCGACTGACGAAGAGTGCTCACCTCCTACCGATCTGCGAGACGTATTCATCCAAGAGACTGGTGGATCTGTTCATCAAGGAGATTGAGTTCGTCATGATATGCCGGTGTCTATTATGTCTTACCGTGACACCCGGTTTACATCAAAGTTTTTGAAAATATTTCATGATGTGATGGGGACGAGGCTACACATTAGCACGGGCTATCACCCTCAGACAGATGGTCAGTCTGAGAGGATGATTCAGACGCTTTAGGATATGCTCCGAGAATGCATGATCAATTTTGGAGAAGGTTGGGATGATCACTTACCATTAGCAGAATTCTCGTATAATAATAGTTATCATGCCAGTATTGGCATGCCACCTTATGAGATGCTATACGGTAGAAGGTGCAGGACCCCCATATGTTGGGGTGATATTGGGCAGAAAGAGTTTCGGAGGCTTGAGGTGATCGAGGAGGCTACCACTTAAAAGTTAGAAAAGATCAAGGCTTTCATGAAGGAGGCAAAGGACAGGCAAAAGTCGTACGCCGACAAGAGGCGTAGACTGATCGAATTCAAGGTGGGCGATCGAGTTATGTTGAAGGTCTTACCTTGGAAAGGAATCATTTGGTTCTGGAAGAGGCGCAAGCTAAGCCCGAGGTACATAGGGCCTTTCCGAATCATCACACAAGTAGGATCGGTGGCCTATCGGTTAGATTTGTCGGATAAGTTAACTGGAATTCATCCCACATTCCATGTATCTCATCTGAGGAAGTGCCTAGCTGATGAAAATATGATTGTACCACTAGATGATATTGAAGGGGATGAGCGTCTCAATTACATAGAGCAACCAGTGGCGATCATTGATCAGAAAGAGAAGAGGCTGAAGAGTAAAGTGGTTCCACTAGTGCGTGGCCAGTAGAAACACAGAAAGGGTTCAGAGTCTACATGGGAGACTGAAGAAGAGATAAGACAGCATTGCCCACAGTTATTCAAAGAGTGACGTTTCAAAACCGAAACCTCTTTAAGGGGGGTGGCCTTGTAACACCCGGGAAATTTTGTCAAAATAAAGAAAGAAACGAAATGAGAAATAAAAGAAATATATTTTGTAAGAAAGAAAAAAGAGGCCAATGTGGAGTGGTGCAAAGTGTAAAAGGGACAAAATCTTATTATTATTTTGTTTAAAGTAAGCATGGCTGCCCATAACTTCTACATTTCAACTGCTCGATGTTTTTAGAGAGAGAAAGCAGAAGATTTTCGAGTTCTAGAGAAAGAAAGCTGTAAAATTTGGCCAAGATAAGCAAATTTAGCATAATTGGGTTCGATTTTTATGATTTTGGCCCTATAACCGAAATCTACATGTTCTTACGTGTGTGTATGTGTTCAAGTTATGTGTTTTGGACATGTCTAGGTGTTAGAATCCTCTGAAAAGTTCAAGTTGAAGAGATTAAGCTTGAAAGCAGAAAAGGTGAGTTTCTAGCCATGTTTGACATGTTTAAAAGTTTTCGAAGCTGAAAATGCATGTAAATAGTTTTTATAAAAAGTTGTATGTATAACCGTGTGTTTTAATGCATGTATATTAGTGTTTTATGGTTGTGCATACTAAGTTAAAGCTTAGAATGGTCGTATGAAGCATAGAATATGTTTAAGATGAGATTGGGACTGAAAAATATGTTAGAAACATGTATGTCGGTGTTCATGTGCCCAAACACGGCCCATGCGCCTGAAAATTGAACTTATGAAGTGAAGTGTATTATAATGCGTCCAAATAGTAGCTCATGCGCCTAGAAACGCCATAGAAATTTCTAAGTGTAGGTTGGTGCACCTAAACAGTGGATCATGCGCCTAAGTATTTGAAAGAAATGCCTAAGTATATGGTGATGCACCTAAATAGTGCCCATGCGCCCAAGAGGCTCATGCACCTAAGTGTTAAAATAGTTAAGTATAGACTCGTGTGCCTGCATAGTGGAGAAGCGCCGAAACAGCCCCCATGCGCCCAAATAGTCCCATGCGCCCAAACACTTAGAAAATTTTCTGAATTTTTGGAAAAAATAACAGAATTTTGTGGTTTGACCCTAGTTTGACTTATGGACTATTTTGGACTATTCTAAGCATGAATATGTAAGGGTTTATGCATAGAATATTTATGATGTGATGATGAACGTATTTTATGCATATGTGCATAATGTGTCATCTTTTAATATTTTTAAAAATGTATATTTTATAATATAATATACATCAAGTATTATGTTATGACTTTACGTAGTATGATGAATGTAAGAATGAATGTAATGTATAACATAACAAAGTGAAAGATAGCAAAGATGAAAAGTGAAACGTAATGAAGGAAAGAAAAGGCTTACAAGCAGATTAAAAGGAGGAGCACAACTCATGAGAGTTGACAGCTCAACTGTGTGTTTTATAGCGTGCGATTTTGGCTAACCCATGAGGGTTAACGCACAGGGGATCAGTCTTAGTGACTGATGCATAATACAAAATAGGATCCTTGTCATTCGACCCCGGGCTTTGTGCCATATGGTGATGAGGCTTTGTGCCCGTAATGATGGCTTCGGGCCACGGGCTTTGTGCAAATTACTAATGAGGCTTTGTACCCGGAATGGTGGCTTCCGGCCACTGGCTTTGTGCCAAACAGTGAGGAGGCTTTGTGCCCGGAATGGTAGCTTCGGGATATGATGGGGGAAGAGCTTGACAGGATCTAAAATCAGTACGAAACGAGCGAAAGATAAAGTACGAAACGAATGAAGAGATAAAGTACGAAACGAATGAAGTGATAAAGTAAAAACGAACGATAACGAAAGATAATGATAAAGTGCTAAACAAATGAATAAGTGAGATAAGGAATAAAGAAGAAAGTTATGCCTTGTTGTACGTACGAATGTAAAGAAAGTATTTTGAACCGTATTAAGTATTTTAAAACTTTAAAACTAGAACTCACTTAGCAACGCTGACTTTTATGCATTTTCAGTTGGCAGGTAATTTGCTGAGGATGGCACACGGGGAGGCTACTCGGCAGGGCAAGACTGGCATCCATTAACGCATAATAGTATTGTTGTTTTGTAATACAAAAGAATGAGCCTTTTGTAATTTAACAATATTGTATTGCTTAACAACAATATTTATAAATGAAATGAATGGTTTTTGGTAACCTATTTTCGCTGCTTATTTTATGAATTATATACTATATATGAAATGATGCAATCATCATCCAACTGTGAGGTGCCCGGGAATGGGGCCTTACATATAGTCAGCTATAGGATGTAGTATAAAGTATCTCAGGTTTTTGATTTATCTTTATGCTATGTAACACTTGTAATAGAACTTTAGAGTAATATACAACATTCTTGAAAACCATACTTATCTTGTTCTTGTTTTTAGCTTTGTCTCATTACTTACTTGTTGTTAGTATCATATACCTAAACCTAGTTCCCTATTTGATTTGTTAAGTGTTCTAACACTATCCTCATTATGAAACTCATTGTATTGACTATTTCTCACTCGGTTATACAATTAGCATCAGTGCTTTTTAGTCTCTTGATTGTAAGTTCTCACCATCTTAAATAACTTCAGTTTCACAAATAACTTAATAACTCAAATAGCAGCTCTTACAAAGGCAGATATTGAAACTGGTACTATCACAAAGTCTCCCCTAATCACTACTGATGACTTTGATACTTGGTGCCAAATATTGGAAGGCTTCAACAAGTCTCAAGACAGCAGGATGTGGGGATATGTTGTCTCTAGACCTCATCTACCATGCACCTCTTCAGCTGCTGTAGGAGGTGGAAGATACCAAGGGAAGTGGCTGACTACTCTAAAGATGACTAGAAGAAGATTGATGTAGATCAAAAAGTCATGACCATCCTCCAAACTGCTCTTCCAAACTCTATCTACAGAGGCTTCAAAAAGTGCAAAATTGCTAAGCAACTATGGGATGCACTGAAGCTGATGTATGAGGGGTCAAATGAAGCTAAAGAGAACAAGAAAAACCTCTTAAAGCAGAAGTTTGAGAACTTCACCATCAAAACAGGGAAACCATGACTCAGCAATACTTCTAGTATGTTAAGATTATGGATACTGTAATATATGTTGGAGTAACTCTTAGGAATAGGGACATTGTGAGGAAGTTCATCTCCTCTCTTCCAAGAAAATGGAAACACTATTGCATGGTCATTAAAAGGACTGAAAAAAACCTCAAGACCCTCACTCTCACTGAGCTGTATGGTATCCTTAGTGGACACCATATGGATATGAACATGCAAAAGACATCTGGGAACTCTAACAATCAGCATAGTTCTGCCCTTTATTTGGTTGAAAGGGATTATAGAGAACCACAACATCATCTTATCTGCTACCCTGACAACTCACAAAAGGGTCCTTTCATCACCTTCCCGGAGACACCAAAGGAAAGCTACATCAAAGGAAGCCTGAAGATCAAGTATAAGTTGGACTCATCTTAGTTAGTTTGTTTATTTTGGTTTATTTGTTATATGTTTAATGTTAGTGTGTCATTTGTATGTAAATAGTAATTAGTTTTAGTTTTTGTAGAAGTTTCACTGACCCAGCGAAACTACCAGTAAAACTATAGTTTCGCTGGTAGTCAGCTGACTTTGGTCACCTGGCGAAAATGTGTTTCGCAGCCGGGTGAATCTATGTTGTTGGTTAGGATAGTTTCGCTACCCAGTGAAACTGTCAGTAAAACTATCCTTTGTATATATATGTAACTGTATAATCGGTTGTCGCAAGTTTTGCACAACCCTAATTGAGAATACACTTTTGTATTACTCATAATATTGTGTTTGTTTGGCTAGAATCATCCGTTTATCATCTTTGAGCCTTGTTGTTTGATTATTGTTTGATTTCAAATAGTTTTACATTGAAACTATTTCATAGATTATTGTTTGGATTGTATTTCAATGGGATTTGTGTATCATTTATCATCATTTGCACTGTGTCAATCATCAATGGACCAACAATATGGTATCAGAGCCTTAGTGCTCTTGATGTGGTCATTGATTGGGTTTTAAAAGGGTTTTTGAAAGAAATCACTGTTTCATCAATTTTAGAGCATTAGAGTGTCGTTTTAGCTTGAAAACCTTTTCTAAAATACTGTGTTTGAGTATAGGAAGCTATTCTAATCATCCAATCACCAATTCATAGTGATTTGGGTGATTTCAGATGGAATTTCAGTTCGAACAGCTTGTTTTACTCTTCCACCGAAACTAAGTTTGCATCCAGTGAAACTAGTTTTGTTTCTAGTGAAACTACCATCTTCAATGATTTACTAAATTTTCAGTGGATTCCAGCAAATCTACAAAGTTTCAACGAAAGTTCACCTTACTTAGTCAATCCTCCAAGCGAAAGTGCTGGCGAATTTGTCTTAGAATGAAACTAGAAGTTTTTACAGCATTTGCCTAGCTAAACTGCTGCCCGTTTGCCTAGCGAATCTACAGGTGAATTTATAGGCAAATCTACCAGCGAATCTATTCATTTCAGCAATTCTAAGATCTGTAATCATGATGACAACAACGAACATTACCGTGACTGATTTGGAAAGTGTTGCACCTAATAGGCCACCGAGGCTTACCAATGCTGATAATTTTAAGGACTATAAATGATGTTTAAAGGCTTTCTTCTTCTACACTGATCATAGCCAGTAGGATTCAATTGTTAATGGACGTCATAGACTAGTAACAGTTCTTGGAAATGTGTCTACACCAAACAGTGACCCAAGTACTTGCACTGAGACTTATATCAAGTTACTAGACCAGGACAAGAAGGCTCTTGGAGCTTTGATTCTTTGTTTGCATCAGGACATTTACAACTGATTTGCTGAACATAAAACTGCTAAGGACTTGTATGATGTGTTGTGTGAGTTTTATGATGGTAATGAGGATCTGAAGAAGGACATGAAAGCTCAAGTTGAGAAGGAGTTCAATTAATTTGTGGGATACAAGCATGAGAACCTTACTGATATAACAAACCGCCTTTTGCTAGTTTCAAGTAACCTTAAGAAGTATGATGAGCAGCTAGAATCCATTAGCAGGTTACAAAGCATCTAGGCTCACTTCCACCACAGCAGAGTCTGCAAATCAAATTGCTGAAGTAAGAGAAAAACTTTGCGGATTACAAGCTTATAGATGTGATAAATAAGCTGAAATCCCTCGACCTTGATATGAAAAGAAGAGAATACGACCAATCAATGGTCCCGATTAATGTTCATCCTCATAATGCAGCATTGATATCATCCGCTACAAACTCATACTTTTATGGGGTAGCTTATGGGGGATCAACAAGTTATGGTGGTTCTGTTAAATCTGGTGGTGCTACTCCAAGTGTTAGTTCAAGCTCAAATGCTTTAAGCACTACTCTGATTCCATCTGACATAATGGCACTGTTTCGGTTGTTTGTTCATAGTGATAAGGCATTGGTTGCTGGAGAACTTAGGGAAAAAGGATACGGTTGAGGATATGTACCAAGTGGATCCAGATGATTTGGAGGAGACAGACATTCAGTAGTAGATGGCCATGCTCACCCTTTGGACTAGAAGGTTCATGGAGAGGACCTGCAGGAGAAACTTTGGAAGTCAGGGTCAAAACAACAGACTTGGGTACGATAATTCAAAGCTTAGAAGTTTTAACTGCAAGCAGCTGGGTCACTTCAAGAGAGAATGTCCATCCCCAATTCTCATAGAACTAGTCAACTCCGAAAGCTCTAGAGTCATTCCAATTATGGACAAAGAAGATACAAAGCCCAAGAAGGAAACAACACTTCTAACCAACTTTGATTGGAGTGCTGAGATCAAAGAATCAGAAGAAGAAATCAACCATGCTTTGATTGCTGAAGTGGTTGAATCTGAGAATGACTTTACTAAGAGCTTTTATCCATTCAAGGAGTTCTAGGGTGAATCTTGTAATGGTCTGGTTTAGAGTATTGTTGATGGTGTTTCTAATGGTGTTGTTCAAGTTCAAGAGAGTTTGGAAGGTGTTGCTGTGGTTTAGAAAAAGATGGTTCAATAGGACAAGGTTCCTTAGGGTGTGATTTATGAAGCTTTGTTTAAGGATAAAGTGGTTGGGCAGGTGCCTGGGTTTGTTGCTGAGGAAGAGGCTGGGAAAGCTGCTGGTGGATCAAGGACTGATGAAGCTGAAGCTTCTAAAGCTAGAAAGTTTGAGCTGGAAATAGAAGCAATGATCCAGGAAGCCAAGCAAGCAGCTGTGGAAGAATACAAGAGTACCACTCCCACATGCCAATGTGATCGTGCTCTCGCAGCCGAAAAACTGGTAATGAGTCTTCTTATGAATAACTCAGGATATGTGTTCCTCTGCTTGCAAAATAAGATTAATTGGAAATATAAGGTTAATAAGATATTACAAACTAATAAAAATGAATTGAAAAGGAAAAACAAAGAGCTTAAAACGAATGAATCAAAATACTTTGTTAAATAGAGAGAAGCTTTAAAACAAATCGAGCATTTGAAAAGAAATCTTTTGGAAAAGAATTTTGAAATTAACTACTTAACTGAACAAGTCACACTTTATGAGTTTGAAAGCTGAAAACTTAAAACTAAGTTAGAACAATGGACCCTTTCTGGAATTAAATTGGAGGAATTGTGCAAAAGACAAAGGGGGGGGGGGGCCAGAATCAAGACTGGGTTGGGTAATGAAGATGATGCACATGTATATCCTCCACCTAGTACATTCTGTTATTCTCCTACACCCGCTCCTCATCCGACAAATAAGTTGATAGAAGAGATTTTACAGAATGATACTAAGAGTCTCTTTGCAGGTTTAGTGGGAGTAAACCATAAGGAGGTGCGAGAAGAGTATGGTTATGGTGATAGTAGTGGTCTTGGCAACTCTAGTAACCCTAGTTTAAATTCCAAGAAGTCTTTTGTAGACAATAGTTTAAGTAGATTTGTTCCTTCAAGTATTGTCTTAAATTCAGACAATGGTAAATGTAATCTTAATTCAGGTGGTTCTATTTCAAACTTTGATGAATCGAATCATGTTGATGCTAATGATGATTGTGTGAATAATAAAGCTGAACTTTCAGGTCATGTATCTGAAAGTCAAACAAAAACAAATTGTTTTCAAAAGTTCTTTTCTTATCCAATTCCATCTTTTACTCAAGTAATCATTTCAAAACCTAAAGACAATGAATCATCTTCTTCAACTGAGAACCAGATTGATAAAACTGAACCGGAACCTGCTAAAGTAAAAGTCACAACAGGTAAGTCGAAAGAGCCTTATGACTCTTTCAACAATTCTGCTTCATAAATGTCTGAATATAAAGAAGAGATATCAGTAGATAGAATTCCTTTATCTAAATGTTCCAAGATAGGTTTGAAATCTTATTGTTTTAGATTTGGAAAGGATGGTCATGTGGTTAAGCATTGTTTAGAGTTAGTTAGCAGTAGTGTGTAGAATAGATCTTCAGGAAATAGATTTAAAATGTTTGTAAATAATTTCTTTTGTAAAAATTCATTTGATTCAAAACCCAAGTTAGTCAAAACTTGGGTTACCATTTCCAAAACCTAACAATCATTGTGTTCTAATGGCAGGATCATTCTTGAAAAAAATCAATAGCTTATGGCATGTTGATAGTACCTAACAATCATTTTGTTCTAATGCCAGGATCATTCTCGAAAAGCTGTCAATAGCTTATGGCATGTTCATAGTGGATGTTCCAGGCATATGGCCGGATTGAAGGATCTTCTCACCAACTATAGGATAACAAATGGAGGATATGTCGTATTTGCTGGAGACAAGAAATGTGGAAAGATGATTGGTCAAGGTGAACTCTCAAATGGTTCATTGACTCTGGAGAAAGTGAACTATGTTCTAGAACTGGCATTCAACTAATTGAGTGTATCACAGATATGTGATAAAGGCATTCTACTAGTGTTTATGGCTAATGAATGCTTGTTCCTGAAGTCCGAGTTCACTATTCCAGAGGATTTAATAATCATGCGAGCTCCAAGGAGGAATGATACATACCTGTTGGACATGGGATCAATAGAATCTACCTCAACTGTGACATGTCTTCTTTCAAAGGCATCGGCATCCGAATCATTTTTGTGGCATAGGCATTTAGAACATGTTATTTTTAAAATAATAAATAAGTTGGTTAAGAACAATCTCGTTAGGGGGATACCACTCAAAGATTTTTCAGTGGTAGAGAAAGGCATGGCTTGTACTAAAGGAAAACAACACAAAAAGCCACACAAGCTTAAGTTTCAAAATACAATTTCACATCCCCTTAAATTGTTACATGCTGATTTATTTGGTCCTATTAGTGTTAAATTTATTGCTAACAAATCTTATTGTTTGGTTGTAACAAATAATTTTTCCTGATATTCGTGGGTGAGATTTCTTTCAAATAAAAGTGACACTACAGAGGAGTTGCAGCAGCTGATCCTTACAATTGAAACCATCATCAAACGTAAGGTTATGGCCATTAGAAGTGACAATGGGACCGAATTCAGAGACCAAATCTTCTACTCATTCTGTGCAAGCAAGGGCATTCTCAGACAGTTTAGTGCTGCAAGGACACCTCAACAAAATGGTGTCGCTAAAAGAAAGAATCGTACACTTATCAAAGAAGCAAGAACTATGCTGATTGAGTCAAAGCTTCAAATTATTTTTTGCGCAGAAGCAGTTAATTGTGCATCTTATATAATAAACAAGGTGCTTATTGTAAAAGACAAGATGAAGACTCCATATGAACTTCTTCATAAACGGAAACCCTTGATTAACTTCTTTCCTCCATTTCGTTGCTCATGTACCTTATTGAATACGCAAGCATAGAAGCCAAAGTTTGGTGCTGTTTCTGATGAATGTTTTTTTGTTGGCTGTTCTTCCTCACAAAAGGCGTACCGTGTGTACAATAAAAGGACGCGCATTGTGCAGGAATCCTTCTGTGTTGATTGGCAATAGTCAAATTCACCAAACATGGGGTCGGACCCAGAATGGTTTTATGACTCTAACACAGTCTTCATATCATTCAATCTTCCAATCTTTCATGATGATATTGTTCCTCAACCCAGTGTGCAAATCTTTCCTCCACCTGAACCACAACCACAGCCACAATCACCCCTACAACCTGAACCTCAACCACAACCACCAAATGAACCTCTATATCCATTTAACATCCCATCCACACCTCCACCACAATCAATTTCTCAATCACCTCCATCTTCACCTTCCCACCCATCCTAAACCGACTCTTCAACTTAATCAAACCCATTATCCCTTAACACCAATTTCAAAACCCTAAAAGACCACCCACATGACTACATCATTAGTTCTATAACTGATGGTGTGAGGAAACAAAGCCAATCCAGATTGATAAATAAATGTCTCTATGCATGTTTCTTATCTCAAGTTATACCTAAAAATGTCACAGCAGCACTTCATCACCCATGTTGGGTTGAATGTATGCAAATGGAGCTTCAGCAATTTAGGAAATTGAAGGTTTGGCAACCGGTCAATCTTCCTCCAAATAAGTTTCTGATCGAAACTAAATAGGTCTTCCGGAATAAGCCAGATTATCGAGGAGTCCTTATCAGGAACAAATCTCGGCTAGTTGTCCAGGGATATGCTCAAGAGGAAGGTGTCGATTACCCTGAAGTGTTTGCACCAGTTGCATGCATTGAAGCTATCAGAATCTTTCTTGCTCATACCGCTCACAAGAACTTTAAGGTCTTTCAAATGGATGTGAAGTGTGCATTTATATATGGAAACATTGATGAGGAGATATATGTCTTTAGCCTCCAAG
Source organism: Flaveria floridana (assembly GCA_018326465.1). NCBI lineage: Eukaryota > Viridiplantae > Streptophyta > Magnoliopsida > Asterales > Asteraceae > Flaveria > Flaveria floridana. Next base: position 11,539 of record BJCO01732204.1, read on the forward strand.
TTTGGAGGATCCAGATTTCCCAGATAAGGTGTGCAAGATTGATAAATCCTTATATGGATTACATCAAGCTCCTCATAGCTGGTATGAAACCTTGACACAATATCTGCTCAGCAAAGATTTTTCTCGTGGCACTATAGATATGACACTATTCAAGAAAGAAGTTGATGGTGAAATGCTGATCGTTCAAGTGTATGTTGATGACATCATTTTTGGTTCAACTAATGAGAAGCTGTGTAGAGAGTTTGAAGAAGTGATGAAGGATTGCTTTGAAATGAGTATGATAGGGGAGTTATGATTTTTCTTGGGATTACAGGTTGAACAAAAGGCTGATGGCATTCTGATTCATCAAGAAAAGTATGTTCTTGAGATTCTCATGAAATTCAATATGGATGATGCATCTGCTGAACTTACCCCATTCACTGCTCAAACTTGCATAACTCCAGATGATAATAGGAAACCCGTCGATACTCATCGTTATCGATCTATGATTGGGTATCTCATGTATCTCATTATGAGTCGTCCGGACATTACTTTCGCCATGTGTTACTCAACCCGTTATCAACAAAATCCGAAGGAATCTCATCAAAAGGCCACTAAATGTATCTTTTGATATCTCAAAGGGTCCTCCCGTTTAGGTCTTTGGTATCCCAAAGAAGGAAACTTTGATTTGCATGCCTATTCTGACAGTGATCACGGAGGTTGCAAGATGAACCGGAAATCAATCACTGATGGATGTTAGTATCTTGGGGATTGTCTTGTTTCATGGCAAAGCAAGTAGCAGACAACTATATTTTTATCTACAGGTGAAGCTGAATATGTTACTGCCTCAAGGTGCTGTTGTCAAATGCTTTGGATCCAACATCAGATGATGGATTATGGCATTAATTTTCTTCAACACCACTCTTTTGTGATAATGAAGCTGCCATTAGAATCGCCAAAAATCCAATTCATCACACTCGAACCAAGCATATTGAAACAAGGGTTCAAGCAATACGAGATAATGAGGAAAAGGGGTTTATAGATATTATTCCAATTGACACAAAAAGTCAAAGAGCTGATCTTTTCACTAAAACATTTAACAAACCTTATTTTTATGAATAGATCTGTATGTTGGGTCTAATATCTTTCTAAAAATCTCTTTTCCTAAGAAAATGTCATGCTTTACTAAATAACTCTTTCCTTTTACATTTGTGAAATGATTTCTAATATTCCATAATTCTTTTTCTATGTTATTTTCTATTTTTTTATCTTATTATATAGAAAACTACATAAATTTCTATCACCGTGAGGGTAAATAGAGGTCTACGGCTTGTGTCGGGATATGCATGGCAGACTCAGCCAGAAAACAACGTAAACAATGATCGTGCAGCTAAACTAAAGATCAATAACTCGATAATAAGGATTATTCTCATAACATTTTGGCCTGCACAGAAATACAAATCTCGTCAAAAACTTGGTTAAGAGTGGCTGATTTTTGTCATAAGTCTGTTCTAAGTCCGTGTTGGATCTAATATCTCTTAGCCTAATTTGCACATTATGTACAATAAAATGTGTGTTTATCTCCTCTGCTATACATGAGCATTGACCTGGAGTTATGATCTTCTCTACTATGTGACAGCGTTAACCTGAAGCTCTCATCAACACGCTAAGATGATCTTCTCTGCTACGCGGAAGCATTGACCTGAAGCTCTCATCTTTTGGAATAAGATGTACATCTCCTCTGTTATACGGAAGTATAGACCTGGAGATATCATCATTGTGTCCGTATATTATTGTGTCTCGTCAAAAGATCATGCTATCGTATGCATGCATCTATGTCAATTATGAACTACTCAAGCAAAATCAATTATTACATTCAATAAACCTTGATGACAGGATAAGTACTTTGCCAAATGTCAGTGGGCAACCAAGTTATCTAAGATTCTTTAATTAAATCTACAACATGATAAAATCAGTTGCAGGTCATTCGTTGAAAGAATAGGGCATGGGTGTAAGAGGACACACATATCAGCAATCTCGCCAAGACTCAATTCTCAGAAAAATTTCGAGAAAAATATGCAAACTATGTCCTTTCAATATTTTATTTCATTTTATTTTATCTTTCATAGTATAATCGTTTAGTTATCGATTTGTTTTTTTAAGTTGGAATTGTGGGGTGAGGATTTTATCCTTTAGAAATGTTTGTTTTTTCATTATATATATGTATATATATATGTATATATATATGTATATATATATGTATGCATATATATTTATATATATATATATATATATATATACGTATATATATATGTATGTATATATATATAAAGGGAGAAACTATGGGCGAAACTATAGTTTCGTTGAGCGAAGCTAAACTTTCGCCAGCAGTCACGCTCATTCAGGAGCAATCTATTTACCCGGGTGAAAGTATAGTTTCGCTCCCAGCGAAACTAGGTGGTATATATAACGTATGTCGGGTTTCAGAACTCATATGTGTGAAAATAGAAAAACCTAGTTTCTATCGGTCCCTTTTAGCGAAAATCACCTCATTGCTCTTTTTGGCTAAAATAAACCTTGGTTATGTGATTAGGTGTGTTGGGCGACCTTGGTGTTTACTTTAGTTGGTTGGTTGTCGGCTGAAGTAACTTCTGATTTTGATTCGCTAAAGCTAAAGAGTCGTAGTTTCGTCCAGCAAAACTGTGAGATGCTTCAGCGAAACTGAATTAAAGTTCACAGTTTCGAGCAAAACTGTAAAGTTGTGCTATCCAAGCACAATTGACAGTTTCGCTAGGACACTTTTAGCGAAACTATAGATTCACCGGCTTGGATTCCTGAGTTTAATTATGAGCGTAACTAATAGCGTAACTTACTTTCTCTTAGGCAAACTTACTAAATAAGTTATCAGCAAAACTAATTTAAACATAATGATCATAACTCAATGCCTAAGACTCAGCGAATCTAAGCTTTACTTTCAGCAAATCTATGATTTCTTGATAGCGAAACTAACTGTTTCACCGAGCGAAACTATAGTTTTGCTGCCAGTGAAACTAGCCAAAATCTTTTTTTATTATTTTTTTGTATTTCATTGTGTATATTCATTTCACTAATCTTGTGTATTTCCTTTTCAGTTGTTATCGTGAACTTAAAGATTGATGATAAGTTCAATATTATGGCTCTGCTTGATGTCAGGAATCCAAAAGTTGTGGGATTCAGAGACCGTATTAGATTGTTGAGGCAATCTCCAATTTTCTATGCCATTTCCTACATGCCTACCATCTACGGGGGCCCCTTATACCCAATACTTCTTTATCATGTGTCTGGATCACAGAAAGGGAGGATCAGGTGGGCTGGACATTCACTAGGTAAGGGCCATGATTATATTTTGCAGGGGTCAGAAGGCCAATATTGCAAAACTTATCTTTGACTACATGACTGAAAACATTATGGCACTAAAGAAGGATAAGTGGTTGTTATACCTAAGATTCATCCAAATGTTGATTGATGATCTAATCCCGAATGTGCCAAGACATGGAGAAATTAAAAGATTGGAACAGATGAACCCAAGGATTTTTGCTGATTGCTCTGGAATCAGACATGATTTCAGTGGGAAGATCACTTATCTATGGGAGAATATGCACCCACCTAAGAGGTGGAACGATATTAGGAGGGTGATTGAATCTGAAAACAAGAATGTTGAGGAAAACATAGCAAGAAAAGAAGAATCTATTAAGAAGAGCAAAAGATACGTGAAATAAAAGGAATGTAATTTTGAATAGGATGTTAATGAGGCAGCTGAAGAGGTGAGAGCGCAAAAGGAGAATAGGAGTAAGAGACGGGCTGAAGAGGAGAGTGAACCTGCTAATATGTCTGAACGAAGAACAAAACATAGACAGCAGGGTTTCACAGAACAAGCCGGAAGGAAAGATACTCGATCTGATCTTGATCAAGACGTGATCAGGAATGTTAATGCATCTCTGGCAAATGAACTGAGTATAATAAAGACCAAACTGGTGCATCAGGAAATACGGGAGAAGGAGAAGGATGTAGTGATTGAGGGACTGAAGAAAATAGTTGAAGACCTGCAAGAATTGATCAAGACTATTTTCAAGGAGCTAAATGAGTTAAAAGCAGCGGCTGGCCTGCCTAGTCAAAGATCTGAAGAAGAGCTCAATGATCTGACTAACATCTCAAAGTATGAATTCCTCAATGTTGGAGGTCCATCATCAAAGGCAGGAGAAGGTCCAAGTGGAGCTGCAGACACTAGTCATGATGTTGATACTAATAAAGCTGGGTCTGAAGACATAGGTGAAGAGGATGTTGATGCTAATGTAAATGAGACTGCTGATGTTATGTGTGAGGGTGCTGAAGTGAGTGGTGTAGAGAAAATGGTGGATGTCAATGGAATGAGAATATCGGAGGCTGAACTTAATCTACAGTTTGATGTTGATCAGGACTTGATTGGTAAGGAGGTGAATGTGAATCAGGGAAATAAAGTGAAAAAAGAGGCTGATAGGAGGTTGGTTAATGAGGAAGAAGAGGATGATGAGCAATCGGTTGACTACAGCTCAGAGCCAGAACATTATGAGGTAGATGAGAGGCCAGTAACTTATGTGGCTCAGCGAGGGTCAACAGAAGGTGATATTATGGAGCTGGATCAGCAAGATTGGTTTGAGAAAGAGAAGGAGCCTGAGGAGATAACACCCCTGTTTTAAAACATACAAGAGGCCAGCAAGACAGACGCTAACAAGAAAATCATTAGCTGGAAATACAATGCTGAGCTTAAATTATTCTTGATTAAGAGGAGGGGTGGAAAATATATTATCTGAATAAGAGGAAGGCATTCAAGACCTTGCCTAGATGGGACTTGAGGAGGTTAGCTGAGATCCCGCTGATAGATGCTGATGCCAGTGAAAGGGCAATGATGTTGGAGAATGAGATTAAGAGGGCTGAAGGATAACTTTGAAGCTTTTGGCTATATGAAGCCTGAGGGAAGGAGGTCCAAGAAGGACTTGGATTGTGCCACAGGCAAAGGAAAGATTATGTTAAAACTGAAGCCTGCAAAGACTGTAAATCGAGTACGTGTGCCTAATCCACTTCCCCCTATACTGAAAGACTTTGTCAAGTGGTTTTATGATAACAACACCGGGGAAGCTGTGTGTCACACCCTCAATTTCCACAAACGGGGTTTTACCGTTAGGTGTGTGACATACCAGGATCTCAGACACAGTCATATCGAATGACACTATATGAATTTAAAATAAACATTTGACTTCATTCAACAGAACATAAACAAAGTTTACAATAGTGTGGAAGCTTGTTCAAAAGTGGTAAATCCATTACCAAACTGTTACAATAGCCATGTTTATACAAAATGTTCAATGCTGAAAATAAACTAGATGAATGCATGTCCTGAGTGCATTTCCTGAAGTGTGCCTCAAAAGCTTATGCGTTCCTGTGACCTGAGAAAACATGCTAAAATGTGTCAACATAAAGTTGGTGAGTTCACAGGTTTAATCAACAATAAATGTATTCGTAAG
>BJCO01732529.1:0-13553 GCA_018326465.1 Flaveria floridana
AATCCTTTGAGTTGAGAAGCAATATATAAAAGTACCTTGAAAATTACTTGCTGTGTTAATTTTCTTACTGCTTGCTACTTGTTATATTGTGATCAACTCTTTTAAAGACTGCTTGTCGAGTGTTGATTCATAAGTGAGTTGAGAGAAAAACCACCCGAAATCGATCCTGCAACACACAAGATTGAATAGGATCAGAAACGATGTCTTTCGCCAGAAGCTAGAGGTGGCATGTATCACAGATAAAATACGAGAGGGAAGACTAAGATGGTTTGGGCACGTGAAGAGGAGAACGATGGAAGCACCTGTTAGAGCAGTAGAGAACATCAGCGTAGAGGGTAGGAGGAGTAGAGGTAGACCTAGGTTGACTTGGGATGAGATTATTAGGCGAGATATGATAGACTTGCACCTCTCTAACACATTATCGAGGATAGGAGTGAGTAGAGACGTTGAATAAAAATTAAGGACTTTTAGTGAGATTTGTAGGTGGGACGGGTTACGGTTACATGTGGCGGGACCCCCCGCGTCAGGTGTACTTTTTCGTCATCTACCCTTTTTGGACGTTACATGTCGCTTTTTATGATGTGCGCACTATCTAATTCTGTATGTGATATTTACATATGTGTTGTATGATATGTATTATGATTGTTATGAGTATTGCCTTTGTTATCGAGTCGGGGGTCTCTTCGGAAGCGGTCTCTCTATCTCTCGGGATAGAGTAAAGACTTGCCACCACATACCCCTCTCAGACCCTGCTTTTCAGCGGGATACACTGGGTATGTTTGTTTGTAGGGTTTTGAACAGTATTTCCTAAAAATACAGATTGAACAGTAAATTTTTCATATCCTTCACTCACAACCACTTATAACCATACCATATAATATAGGGAATAAACTTACATAAATTTAAGGAACGGGTTGTGAATGCTCTTACTTATAACAGTTGCATCGTTATATTGAAAACGTAATCATTTTAATTACATTCACACTAGGGTTTTTTATTTTTTGTTAGTACGTGTTTTATAGGTTTATATTACGAGGATGGTTATTTTTTTGTTAGTGTGTGTTCAATAGGCCTATATATTAGTATAATTGTAAGTGATTGTGAGTGGTTTTTAGTGAACGATAGAAAAAATTATACGGGTTGTATCGTGTTTGCTCATATTTGAAGAAACAATATACAACCCTATAAATTTTATAATATTTTTTAAAGTGTTTATGAGTGAATAAGAGAGAAATTATAATAATAAAGATATAAAAAAAGGTATTACTTAATTGAAAAATAGAGAAAAAAATAATGTTATTAATTTAAATATAAAAATGAAGATTGAGAGCTAGTGTGAATACTCTAAGGAGGCTTTTTTTTCGAACTAGTCATAATCTACTAGTAATATATAATTTGCAGTATTTAACATTTGACCTGTAGTATAGATGCACGACATCTTAAAAGCTCAATTTGTTCTTTTGGGACAAACATTTTAAGGAGCTGGATACAGTTTTCTTCACACAGACTTATAATAGGCATTGGTGATTGGTTATCATTTATCACAACTATGGTATGGGCTTAAATTTTTACCATGAAATATTATTGTGTTATGGAGTAAAAAGAAAAAACGGTTTCGTCCATGTTGGTTGAACAAAATAGTGATTTCAATCCAAGAGACAAAGTGGTTCTCATTTTGTCATTTCAGTCTTACTAACTCAGTATGTCGTGTTAACTTAAAGGTGTTGTCATACGAGGTATTAGTGCCGATAGTAGAAGCTTTTATTCCAAATAATAAAATAAAACAAAAATATAAAACAAAAATAAAAGAATAAAAGTTGTCGCAACATTTTACCCAAAAGTGATTTTTAAATCTGAAACTACTCTAGTTACATTCTAATAAAAAACTGTCACACCATCTTACCTTAAAAACCTAAAGGGATCTTTTGAATCCAAAACTACCTTAACACTTTATCATAAGAGATAACTTCTTCAATCTAAGCATAAAAAAAAAAAACATAACTTCCATCAATAAAAAGTTAAAGCCCGTTAGATTCGATGAATCAAAACTAGTTGATGATGGTGGTGGAAAAATAAAATCATGTCTTATTTTGTTGAGTATAAGAAATTTTAGAGTATTACTACGAACCTGCGCATTGCGGCGTTTAAAAATCGATTGAATAACAATTAATTTAAAGTATAAAAGCTAGAATTAAAATGCTGTAAAATTGATTGAATAACAGTTAATTTAAAGTGTAAAAGCTAGAACTACGAACCTGCGCATTGCGGCGTTTAAAAATCGTGACAAAATTAACATTTTTTATTCTTTATATGACAAAAAAATAGGCCACAAAGATCGGTGTTCGAAATAAGACGTTGCAGTCAAAACTGAAGCTCCTGCCGTCGTCCGAGCGGGCGAAAAAGAACGAAAACTATAATTGAAATGTGGTGGTGGAAGCGGTATGTAATAGAGACGACAACGGTCCGGTTCCTTTGACGTTGCGAAGTTGCTGTAGCCACTACCTGCAGGAGTCGCAACGGTGTTCCCAAGAATCCAATCCAACCCGAGTTGAACCTGAGTTCCACCCCCTCCAACTTATATTTTCTTTATTTTCTCTCTTCACCGGGATGAACGGATTTCACGTTTATAGTCAATGAATACTTAAGTGTATTTAATCAAAATATTTACGACTTCAGATCCATGTAAATAGTAAATTTCACTATGAAGATCATGAAACCAGAGTTTCAATATAAAGGCCACAACTATCTAATATCTACCCCATTTGAATGTAAGTACCTTATTATTACAAGTTCATATGTAGTTATGATGAATGTATGTTATAAGCAATATTTTTGTTTCAATTCTTACCAATCAGAATTCATATTTCTTGGTCACAATCAGTTGATCATCAATACAAGATGGGACATCTTTATTACATCTCTTATCTATCAAAGCATTTTAAAACCTTCAAAAACCAAACACACAAGTTTTCTACACATTAATAAAAACTATCATTTTTCCTGTACTTTTGAATTTGTTTGCTCAAATAACATTTATGAGCTTGATTTATTAATAATCAATCACATGATCTTGGGGGAAACAATTCAAACTAAACCCTGATAACACCTATGTATTCAACAATTTTCAATCTAAACCAACATGATACAACCACTTTCAAGTATCTTTGCAGATGATTACAATTTGTTACCCAAATAAATACCCAGTACAAGAGGCTACAAACTGCCTGAATAATGAACAAACCAATTTCAAACCAAGAATCAGGCTTCCAACTTCTTTTTCGTTTTTCGTTTTTCTTTTTCTTTTTTTCTGCTATCATATTCAAATGAAAGTCACACAAAGAATAACTTGCTGTACATGAAAGAATTTTACAACCCATGGTGTGAACATGAACAATCAGCTCAAGCGATCATGAACACCGGGACCATTTTTGAGGAATGTTATCTTCTGAGATCTTGAATGGCCTTGTCTGCTGTTAAGAACGTCTATATATGTTCTAAGCCTATAACGATCTGAATTTGTGATCGAGAATGGAGGATTAAGAATCAGTGAAGGTGCTTCCACTAGAAGAAAGGTTAACAAACGCACCGCTTTTGAATACAACCCTGCTGCATTTTCAGGAAAACCCATGTACTCATCCACCTGCCAAGAGCACATGACACCCATATATGAAAGATATGTGTCATAGCAAAGTTAACATCAGAATAAAGTTTTCTTTTGTCACAAATATCTGATATCTTTGGTCTTCACTAGTTCATACAAACCACTCTCTCCGCATGGTCCACATAATTTATGTTCATTTTAAGATCGCTCTCTTCGAGAGCTTAAGTGATCAAGTCTAATGCGAGGCACAACTTTCATTCTATGAGGTACAAGCACTACAGCACAATTTCTCTAGACTCAAATTACTCTACCTAAGTGAAAAATTAGTTCCACATACAGTAAAATATTATCTCACTACTGTTTATTGTTTAGTCTTTTTGCACTTTCTATGCATGTTCAAGGTGTTAAAAGATGGATTTGTTGCCTCATTTGTGTCATTACAGAGTATTTTTATGATGACCCCCAACCGGACAATAACTTTTGCAGCAAGTTTACGTAATAACCGAGGGGGTACAAATAATCTGCATAATGACCCAGAAGGAACAAGAACCATCTTTTAATCACTTAAAATGTATCAAAAGAAAGTACAATGACTAAAAAGAAACAAAAGTGAAAGTATGCCAGGTACGTTATGCACAAAAGAAAATCCTTTTTATATTCATAAATAGCAAGAAATTCTTAAGAAGCAAACCGATGGAGACTTACACCCCCATTTCTGCCAAAATTAAGGGCAGCCTGAAATATTGTTTCCATTGCATCCGGCATCCCCTCATTTCCTGGAGGAGAGACAAGCATTAACTTCTCATAATGCTTAACATATATCTTCTTCTAATCAACTATACACATTTTGTCTAGTTATCAATGTAATCTTTTTTGAAAGTATAATAATTGTAACATTAATTGTGCTATAAGGCGTACCAGGCTCTATAACCTTGGCAAGTTTTTCAGCATTAGCAACTTCACTAAGAAATATTCTCTCAATATGACAGCAAACATCTTGTGGTGACTTGGCAGTTTCCAGACATTCTTGGATATCAAGACTATAAAGTTCTTTCATGGTAGATGTGTTGAAAGTTGTAGTTTCTTGGCTTGGACTTCCTTTAATAGCTGAAGCAGCCTGAGTATGACATATATCCAGGGCTTGCTTCCATATTGCAAGGATCACAAGCTGTAATGAAAATGCTTCTAGTCGGTGTCCCGCTTCGATCTGTTTTTAATGAGAAATGAAAGGGATTAATAAATAGATGTTAGATATAACTTGAATACAATGTGCAGTAAAGGGAAGTTTAAAACATACCTTTTCATTAACCAGCTCCGAGATGGCAGAGGCACAACCATGCAATGATTTGATTCTTGACATGCTGTCAGTTGGTGGTTGTTCAATTATATCAACTGATCCATGGGAGGTCCCAGTGGGTGCGGAGCATTGACTTTCGAAGCTCCCTGTGGAACAGATTTTACTGGCACCACCACCGATGATGGGCAGAGGTGCAGTAGATGTTGAATGAATGTCCCTAGAAGGTGATCGGGATGCCGTTATTTGGCTCGCCTTAGAAACACTTGCTAAAGAAGATGCATCCCCCATGGGACCAGATACTAGAACGTAATCTTGAGCAATCAACTCTAACGAATCCACTACTGTTCAATGCAAGTGAGTGAAGGGGTGAATAAAACAATAGTCTATTAGTGGAAGATGGGGAAAATATAATGTAGTTTAACATCCATAGAACCTAGAGATGGCAAAATATACAGGTTGCAAATGGTCAGAAACGAGTTAGGTTGGGTTGACTCCAAACATGCTAGATTCGAACTTTTGATTTTTTCTATGAATAATTAGTGTGTGAAATGCGATAAAAAGTTGGATGGTCCAATTTTTTGAATGAGAGGTGTTATACATTAAAAAAAATACAATTTTGGACAACTTTCCACTTGTTTGGAGCGATTCTTTTTCTTTTCCTAAAGGAATTTACTCGTTTGATGCGCTACAGATAAAACGCAACCCTAAATCACCATCCATAAGTGTATGGATCACTAAGTTTAACATCCGATCAGAGAGTGGCAATTTCAACCAATTTACTATCTCTAACGTATTAAAAATATAGCTAAAAAAGAACCTGGTCAAATGGATTGAACATCTAAAGTCTCCAAAAGTGTTATTTTAATAAGTATATTAATATTAAATTAATACTGTTTTTGTAATCATACTTGACACACTGATTATTTATAAAAAAGAGGAGACAAGTTTCGGGCCAACCGGTACCAAAATTTACATGTTACCAACCAACCTGCCCTGCTAATATTGCCAACTTTAACATCCACAGAACCAAATGATTGAGATTGTGTTTGGAAAACATGGAAACATACCTTTAGAACATGTGGTTAAAGGTCTATGATCAATTGATCTCAAAGATTCTTTCAGATTTCCTTCTGATGATCTACGATTTCCAGGTAGAAAACTATTATTATCTGGTTTTTGTTTGATACTGCTATACCTAGAAGAAATTTCCATGTCTTTTGACACATCTCTTTTATCAATTTCAGTATCCAGAGAAAACCCATAAGTAGATCTCAGAGGTGAACTCTTAATAAAAGGTGGACTTCCATCAGAACCATTCAAATCATCATCAAGACTAAATGTTAGATTATCTTCTTGGCTATTGTCTTTGTAGTTCTTGAAAGCTGGGCCTTTAGGATATGAAAACCCATCTGTAGTCCTTCGTGGCCTCCTATATCTGCATATATACCAGATAATATATTCATTATTTAACATGCAGAAGGATCCAGTAAAATAATGCTTTAATAAATGAAAAAAGTACTTCAGCTTATAGAATACCTTGACAATTCATCAGGTTTTGTTTGGATGAAAGGGTGCGAAAAGAACTCCTCAAAAGTCAACCTTTCAACTGTGAGTCAAAGTAATCAAGATCAGAAATAACAGAAATTAAGCTCAAGATGATTATCTTCTTCACCTTTAACATGTAATTTATTTTATTAATTATATTATAGTGTAGACTTATCTGATTCTTTATTTTAGCAATTCTCTTATACAAAAGACAATAATCCACAATTTTACTGATGTTTAGCATATACTGTATCTGAACTTGTAACATATAAAATATACTGTAAATAAATTTTGGCATCTTTCAAAATGCTGCACCTAAGCAGCTAATACTTACAGCATCCAAAGCATACCCTAGATATATCACAAGTGGGTCAATTCAGGTGGTGATTAATCTACAACAGGTCAAATAAGTTCATATAACGACAGCTAAATGGTGAACATGTCAAATGCCAAAAATGTTGAAAATCATCCAAACTGTATTTCAGTTGCACGCAACCTCCTAGAGCATTTTATTCAAAGATTTGTAATAACATTGTTTCTGTGAGTTCTTAATTTAATAAACGCATAAATGATTTTTTTTGAAAGGACAAAAAGTGTGTGTGCCTAAATCAACCCAACTCAGGCGGTTTCAACTGGCACTCAAAATGACCTATTACCCACCCAAACCATCATGACACCTCTAGTATACACCATTCATTTTCTGTATAATTTCTGTTAACATTCTAAAGTATTGAGTTACAAATACCTGGATTTTGTCGCAGTAATTTCCGACACAGATCAATGCACTCAGGACTTAAGTCCTTCGCATCTGAAGGAAACTGCAATTCAGTTGATTTCATGATGTTTTGAAGCAACTGTGCAAAAGGATAAATAAGAACAAGGCATAACAAATATTCGATTAGATTGTTAACTAAAATCATTGTGGGAAATATATAGTGCCCCTGAAATCCTTGCACTAAAGGTATACAAGATTTACAAACCTGAAGCTGACTGTTTCCTATGAATGGTGTTCTCCCAGTCACAAGTTGAAATAGAATGGCACCGACACTCCATAAATCTGCCTGTGTTTCCATTTCTATGTTAATATAGGAGGTAGATAGATCATAAGAGAAATAAACTATAATACCCTTGCCATTTTAGAGAAAACAGTACCTTGGCATCATACTTATGAAGTTGCATAATTTCTGGTGCCATATAAAGCGGCGAGCCACATAAGGTTTCTGCAAGATTTCTATGTTGCAAAGACCTGCAAATATATAAAATGATTTTTTCGATCTAAGCTACATGGCATGACTCGTGATGATATATAGTGTTGGAATTATATTACCTCGCGAAGCCAAAGTCTGCAATCTTTAATGTTGAATTGTTATCATTTGTAGAGAGTAGGAGATTCTGTTTTAACAGATAAGATATATAAGAAATAAACATAAATGCTGAAGTTGAGATAAATAAGTGCACCAGATGAGGACCTTGAGGTTATAGGTTGTTATGATCCCAAAAGTCTAATACTTGAACAAGGGTCCTAGACAGAGTTCAATAACTCAGAATTCCAAAGTAATTTTGATTCTTAAACCTCGTCAATTCATGATGTTCTTTCAAACTGAATCATATCAGCTTATGGAATCTCCATTGATTTCACTAAAAAATTAGAAAACAACCACTATGTGATAACTTTACAACTTATCATAATTGTTAACAACAAAGCTCATGTGGATCTTTATTTGGCATTAAAACATGGAAATAATATACAAAGGAACGACCAACTTATAACGGTACCAAAGTTATGGCATAACTAAACTACAAGCATATTTATGCAAGGAACTCACAGGTCATGATGCAAATTTAATAGCTTGACAATTGAGATGGAATAAATTGTAAAATATCTCTATAGCCTAACAAATAAATGTAACATCATCAATAAGTGCAACCATCAGTAGCTCTATGATTTTTATTAGAATATGCTACTTTAAATCATCTAGTCACACAGTATCATTGACTAGTGCCAGCATTGATTTAGAATTGTGCACCATCAATTATCCAAAAAACTAAGACGCCTCTCAGTGCCACTTACCATAGATATAAAGTCTGAAAGCAAACCAAATTATGAAAAGCCAAAATCTTCAAGCTTCTAACAAGTTAGGAACTTTGTGAATTCCCAATCCAAATAAACACTCGATCACATGATTTCCATCCCAAAAATGGGCTTGTATAAATAATAAATGTACACAAAACGCTTAAACGCCTAATTTGCAAGCTTTGTTGGCAATAATTCATAAAACTACTGACATTTACTAAGAAAACTGAAACATTTAAGCTTTAAGAAAAAAATAAGGGTTAACCATGTCTTGTGCAAAGGAATAAATATCATCAAGCGCACACACATAATATCACAATGCATAAGAAAAAATCAGGAAAGTTGGTACTGATTTGTTGAACTTTTTTACTCATACTTTAGTTCATACAAAGATACAGCGGATATCCTTTTTAGGGTGGTACTGCTTATTTATAGTTAACTTTCAGTGAACATGTTTTCATACATAGAAGTAACTATATCTGACCACGCATAGAAAGTTAGTTTATAACATAGACATGATGGAATGATGCAAACAATAAAACAACACCAACCTGTGGTTTTAAATCCCTATGGATAATTTGATTATCACGAAGGACTTTCAAGCCGGCAGCTGTAAGAGAAACAATCATAAGAAGCTCAATCACTCACCAATACTGGTATTTAAAATTAAGAAGGAAAAAAAGTTTGATGGATACCTAACTGTTGCATTAAGTGCGCTGATGTTGATTTGGAAATTCTACCTTGATATCTTTGAATAAACATAGATAGATCACCTCCTTTGCAGTATTCCAAAACAAGATGTATCTTGCCAGGTTCCTAATTTCACACACGTGAGACTTCAACACCAACTTCAAAAATGTTCTAAGAAACAGGAAGGTTTCAAACTTTCAATTTCTTGGACCATTTCATTTCTTTCTTCAAAAAAAAATTTTAAGGAGCCTCTTGTAGTTTAATATAATGACTAGTAAGGTATGATAGAAAGTTGGCATCTTACTATCATCTACCTTCAATCTTAATCATTGATTCATCAGATTTAAGAACGTTTATATGGAGGAAAAGCATATAGCCTTAAGAAAAAGGATGAACATATTAAGCAAGTAGAGGCAGAAGCGAGAACCTCAAAGGGCAGAAATGTGAAGAGAGAAGAAAATGTAAAGAAGATGAGCAAACACAGCATACATGAACAGGGGAAAGAATAAGTAATCAAAAGATAGAGGAAGGAAGAGGTCCTTATTCTCACAATGATATAAAAGAAATGATGGAACCCTAAAAAAGGAGTAGAATAAAAGGATGTCATATTTAAACAGCTTTGATATAATAAATCTCGATGCATCCTTTTTTAATATCTCACTTTGGATCCCTACAAGCTTAGAACTTTTCTTAACTTACGTTGAGGAAGCAACATTTGATAAACTATGTTTTGAACTTTTAGTGTTGGATTGAAACCCTCAAGTTCCAAGCTAATACTTTGGAGATTTGACATGGCATTAGCACATAATTCATCCTGAAACTAGATGATCTCTTGTTCGGGAATTCATGACATTACTTGTTTCCCACATGCATTTTTCAATAACATTCAAAGTGGCATATGCCTCATATGCTAGTTCCAAGAGACATCAAACACCAGATTATCCGCGAAAGACCCGAAAAAAGTACTTTAAAAATATGATCAACTCCAGGTATACATATCTGTCTATCACATCTCAAAATTCAAACCAAAAACCACAAAACACTCAAATCGCACTAGAGATCCATACCTTGATCATATCGTGCAGACGAATGATATTAGGATGGTTAATCCTCCTCAATATATCAATCTCCGACATCAAACTCTCCTCCAACTTCTTATTCAACTTTCCAGTGACAATCTCCTTGATCGCGACTTCAGTCCCATCGATCTTATGCCTCGCATGCCACACCACCGAAAACGACCCCCGCCCAAGCTGTTTCCCCACAACGTAATCCCCAACCGATCGAACTCTGTACGGAGATTGCGCCATCGTCTACCAATTTGAAAAAACCGAAAACAAGCCCTAATTTTGGAAGTTGAAGTTGGAGTCAACAAGATCAGCTACTGTGTGTGTTTGATTAGTGGTGTGTATGTGTGTATGTACAGAGGATCTAGATGATATGAATGAATGATTTTGTTGTTTAATGTTGTGGTGAATTGAATCTATTGGTGATTAGATAAAGTCAAAATAGAGGGTTTGAATTGATTTTTTTAACAAGATCTGTAGTTGTTAGTTGTTAGTATCATCAAATTAGTAATATTCAAGGTTTTTCAGGTGGTGAAGGCTATTGTGTGCCGACACGTTAGGCTTGATGGGGAAAATTAGGAAAGTAGTAAAGTTACTAAAATGGTATTGAGTTTTTGATTTGCAAATGATTCCATTATGGAAACTATGTCTATGTATGCATTCATATAAACATATGTATATCATGTTATGATTCTTGAAGAATATATTATCTAAAACCAATAGTGATTATGTCCGACGTTAAAAGATCGATGAAAAAATATTTTTTTACATTAACTTGTTTTTTTATAGATTTGTATTTTAGGCGCTAATGATTAGAATCATTGTGCTGCTAGGTGCAAAAGGACGCCACTTGATAGAAACTTGTTAAAATTCATTTGTATTAGGTTGTCGTGACTTAAAAATGGTCTAACATTTATTTTATAAAGCAACCAATTGAATGATTATTTTGGTAGGATTCTTGGTTTGTAGGGTTAACTTTGTAACTTTTATGGCTTGTTTTGCAAATCAAATATAAGAATGTTCATCGTGTTAATAAGCCGAGTTGAGGTTTATTGGTCCTTCTTAAACAAAGCAATTCGAACATTTTGTGGTTTACTATTGAAAACTGAACTGAACTATTCTTTTGTTTTTATTATTTCTTTTATTCTAAAAAAATATAACATTTCATATGTAAGATATTTGTAATTCATATATATTATATTATAAACTTTAATGTAAAAGTTTTTTAAGTATAAGAATAAAGAAAACTGTTCGAACCATACAAATTGAATCGTTTAATTGGGTCACGACAGTCGATGCAACTAACCCAGACAATTTAGTTTTTTTTATCATACTTAATGTTATACTTCTAGTTTTCATTAATATCAACATATTTGACCCAGACACTAAATATTACAAGCGTTACGGTGAAAATGGTCAAGTGAAAAAAGTGACGAGGCAAAAATCAAAACAGTTTACTTTGAGCGGATAATCATCTATTGAAATAGATTGCCAAGAATTAATCATATTGTTAATAGTTATTTCATTTTTGAAAAATATATATATATATTATAATGTTGTATTAAAAAACTCGTTTATGTATAGATTTAACTTGTTTTCAAGGACCGTTCAAGGGAGGGGCGACCGCCCAAGACCGAATCTCCTGAGGGGCACAAAATTTATCTAATATCTTTTGAAAATACCCCTGACTTTTTATGTTAGATCCATCACTGCCACATTAACGTCACCCCGACCAAACATGCTCGTCATTTTTAACCATCAAACATGCTCGTCATTTTTAACCATCTCTCTAAGTTTTTTTATGTTCTAATAAGAAACAATAAAACATAGCACATTTATTTTAAACACTTGCATCGAAAATGTTTCTTTAAACACTCTCAAAATAAACAAAATAAACATAACAACATGTTCACACAACAACTCCTGGTAGTGCGGTGACAAAGAAAAAAATACTTGATTTTCATCTAACTAAACGACATGTCTTTTCTTAGTTAACACACATAACCATAAATTCATTTTTAATGCAAATATACGACCTTATTTCAAAGTATAGATGTTATTTAATTGAACACATCTATTCGTTTCCAGTTTGGACCACACCCTCAATCTTTTCGAAAAAAAACCATGACAATCCTTTTATTTACTTTTTTTTTGAGTAAATTTCGGTTTTGGTCCCTATGGTTTAACCATTTTAACTATTTCAGTCCAAAAAGGAATCTTTGATCATATCATGCCATGTGGTTTCATTTTTGTAACGGTTTTGGTCTCTGACGTTAACTCTGTTAGTTTTTACAGTTAAATGTGAGGGTACTTTGGTCATTTTACATTTGAAGGGCTAGTTATGTAAATTATATTAGATTAGGATAATTGTTATAATTTTTTAAAACATTACAAAATAAAAAAAATAAAAAACTTAAATTTATTCCAACCCAAACCCCAACACTCCTACCATCCTAAAAAGGGAACCCTAACCCCCACAACCCCTTCCTCCCCTTGCACCACTGCCTGCAGCAACGAGATCCATAACATCCTCTTCTTCATCAACGAGATCCATAACCTCCTCTTCTTCATCTTGAACCAGTGAACGCATATATATCTTCTTCAATATCCTCATTCGACAACGAGATCCATAACCTCCTCTTCTTCATCTTCTTCCCGTGCTCCTCCTCCTCCTCCTCCATCGCCGCCGCAGCTCCGCCTCTCACCGCCCGCCCTCCCTTCGCACTCGCCACCCCGGCCACCGCAGCGCCACTGTCAACCGCATCGATCACGAACCTCCTCGGCCTCAGGTTCCATGGCTTCACGTCTACGTTAGCCATCGAGGCCACATTGTAACACTCGAAATTTTGATTAGACAAAGAAAAATAATAAGAAGAAAGGAAAAAGAAAGAATTTTAGAAGGAAAGGAAAAGAAAGAAAAAGTGGAAGGGGGTATTGTGTAAAAGTACAAAGAAAAGGGCAAATATCTGATATACATAGGGATGGCTGCCCACACTTTTTCTCACAACCCCAAATCTTCGAAGTGTTCTAGAGAGAGAAAGAGCAGACCACGGGAATTTGAAGGAAGAACAAGAAGAAGAAGATGGCGGATTCGAGGTACAAGGTCTCACGGCGACGGGTTTTGAAGAAGCCATACCCAGCAACACAATGTGAGTTCTAAGACCCCTTCTTTTATGCATTTTCTAACGATTATGGGGGCTGGAACACATCTTGAAACTGTTTTTGAGTTGCGGGTGTTTAACCCGTACATGTATGTATATGTATATGTGTATACGGTCT
>BJCO01732551.1:0-16539 GCA_018326465.1 Flaveria floridana
AAACATTTCAAGTGTAAAATCTTTCATAGCCAAGACCAATATCTTCAGAAGCCAGAAATGAAGTCTTTCTTAGCTTCAAGACAAAGTCTGCTGAAGCCAAGAAACCAAGACAGATTCTTCCGAAGACTTTTATCATACATGCTTTATCTGATGTACTTTTTTTGCAAAGCTGAACCACTTTGCCGCTGCCCACTCTGGTTGGTCACCAACTTGTATGAGTTGGTGAAAAGGTCCATGCTTTAGGAAAGCTGTACATTGAGGTCTTGGGTCAAACCTTTCTACTTTATGTACCTTTTATTCTTTTTGTAATATATTAGGATGTGAGCTATGGCATGTCATAGTCACTAGCCAAAAGGCAAATCTACCTTTTGACTCTACATGAATTGTGTTGTCTAATTCATGTATCCAGCTAGCCTTCAAAGTATGGCCGTCTGTAGGTTGTATTATATAGTATCTCAAAGTCTTGTAATGGATGTATGCTGAATACTTGTAACTTGAACTTGAGAAGCAATATACAACATCCTTGAAAATCAACCACTTGTGTTGTTATCTTTTCTTTCTGAAGTTACTCGTGTGTTCATAGCATCATCATAACCGGTTCCCCATTTGATCTGTTAAGTGTTCTAATACACTCTCCTCATTGTGTTGTTGTGTTGTTAGTGCTAACCCTTCACCCGGTCCTGCATTTTATAACTTTAACCGTATTGTATTATTTTGCAAAAGTTTTCATTAATATATATATATATGAAATGGTTTTAATTAATTTCCGCTGCGATGTTTTAATTAATTGTATATTTTATGTGCGATGAATGACCAACTGTGAGGTGCCCGGGAATGGGGTCTTACAGAGATAGTGATGAAATGTGTGATGATGATGAGCCTTTGTTTCCTACTTACGGTGAAAGTAGTTCGAGTAAAAGGAAAAGGTCTAAGGATGTTGCTAACAAACGTTCCACCAAGAGAAAAACTTCTTCTTTTGAAGAGAAGCTAGATGTTGTTTTAGATGCATTGTTAACAAAAAGCACACAAACTTTTCCATCAAATAATGCCTCACCAACAATTACTGCATGCATGGACATTGTTATCACTTTTCCTGGTTTTGAAGAAGGTTCTATAGATTATTCACGTGCATTGTGTGCCCTTATAAAAAAACCAAATCATGAAGTGTTTATGTATCCAACTACTCATGAAGCAAAGATGGAGCTTGTTAAGTTACTTATGGAAGAATGATTTAGTGTTTTACAATTTGTGTTATCATTTGACAATATGTGTTATCTATATTAAATCCAAATTGTGTTGTTTAACATTATTGTGGGTTATTTCTACTTTTTATATAATTTACATCTTTTTTATTTATTTAGGATGGATTGTGACGACGCTGATTCGTATGATAGTGACAAAGAATATTTGGTGGACGAGGATATAGAATTCAAAATATTATGTGAAATAGCTGTTAAAGGGATAATAATAGTACGTGACTTGCATAATAGAAGAAGGCAATGTCACAAGTCAACAAAAACAGGATACATGTTTGTAACTGAGATATTAAATGGGCATCCTAGACGATGTTATGAAATATTTAGAATGGACGTACCAGTTTTCAAGAAATTATGCGTAGATCTTGTTACTAATTATGGATTGAAACAAACACGCAATATGTCTATTGAGGAGTCAGTTGGAATCTTCTTGATGACTTTGCCTTATGGGTGTACGAATAGATTTGTCCAAGAATCTTTTAATCATTCGGGTGAAACCATTCATAGACATTTTCATAACGTTATGGATGCTATCCTTAAAATGAGTACTGACATTATCAGGCCACCCGCAAACCTTAATGGAGATGTACCCGCGTATATATTGAATAATCCTCGGTATTATCCAATGTTCAAGGTATTATCTAATTTTATGCATTTCAAATGTTCCAATTAACAAATGAATTAATTATTTCATCTTTTTGTATTTGTAGGATTGTATTGGCGCTATTGATGGGACGCACGTGACGGCATCGGTTCGATTGACGGGACAACCAAAGTACATTGATCGAAAGGGATATGCAACACGGAATATAATGGTTGTTTGTGATTTTAACATGTGCTTTGCATTTTAATGGGCCGGATGGGAGGAGACTGCACATGACACAAGAATATTTAATGAAGCCTTACGGAGGCCGGAACTTCAGTTTCCACATCCAACTGGTGGTTAGTATAATGATTCATTCTACATGGATTTTTTATTTGTTATACATGTTAGAAAAACCTAACTATTGTATGTTTTATTTGTAGATAAATATTACGTTGTTGATGCCGGATACCCATATACTAAAGGTTATCTTGCTCCGTACAAAGGTTAAACCATTCGTTATCATATACCGGATTTTCAACGTGGACATAGTAGTGCCATGCGTGCTCCTCGGGGACCAAAAGAGACATGTAACTATTACCACTCATTGTTGCGAAACATTATTGAAAAAACTTTTGGAGTGTGGAAAGCTAGATGGGCGTTATTAAGAGATATGCTTGTTAACTATACATACAAGCACCAAATGAGTATTGTGATAGCGTCAATGGCGATCCATAATTTTATTAGAAACGCTGGTAGCTTTGATGAAACATTTAACACCGCCCAACAAGAATCTTACAATCCTAGAGAAGGTGGTACTACAAATGACATTAATGAAGAACTTCAGGCTATAAATCGTTCGGATCATGATGTTACGTATATGGCAGCAATAAGAGATATAATTACGCAAGATTTAATGGACTTGCAGAGATGAATGTAGTATGATCTTAGCTTCATAACATCGTGCAATGTTGGTGTTATTTTAACAATATCATGGAGATGAATTTAGTATGATATTATTTTTTATAAATCATGTAAATGAATCTTCTTTTATATATTTCATAATTTTTTTTTCAATTTGCAAGACGGAAATAGAAAACAACGTAAAATAAGCAATCCCAAACATTATTTAGAAAACAGCTTATTGACTTTTAACAGAATATCCTTTTTAGTTATTTTACATTAAGAAGCTAAATCAAACAATTTTCAGAAAACAACTTATTGACTTTTTAGTTTATAAGCTAATCCAAACACTTTTTTTAAAAACTACTTTTCAAAAGTTAAAAGTCAATAAGTCATTTTCCTCAAAAGTCCTTTTTAACAAAATAAGCAATCCCAAACATGCCCTATGTTGCATCAATTTATCAAACTAAAATACTGTAGTTTTAATATTTTGATAACCAATGTCGATGTATAAATTAGGCGCATCATATCTATAAAGTATAAGATGGTTCATAAACAATGTCGATGCATTAATTTACACAGTTCTCCCTTTCTATTCTCATACAACAACTCTTCAATTTTACCACTTTGTATGCTAGATTAAAATGGTTTATTTATTTGAAGAAACCCATGTGGGTAGTATGAGTTGACCACATAGACTAAAGCATGGACTAAAGCATAAACTAAAGCATGAAGTGACAATTACCCTATATACGAGGTGCGTAATTCATACACACCTTATGTTTGATATATAGCATTGATTTTACGTATTAGAAGTGGTCAAGCTAGTTTACTGTTTGGCGAGGCGAGCACCAACAAGGTGACGATCCACACCCAACCATAATCCTTGAAGTTGTGGCATCACATGATCTTTACCTTGGGCATGCGTACTTTGGTTTTGCATAATCATATAATGATATCAATGCTCTAGATTAGTGGCTTGTCTTTGATAGCATAGACGGAGTTACACACAAGCGTTCGTTTTATGTCAATGCAAAAAGGAGTACAAGCACGAGTATTATCATGTTGATGGTAATCTCATATGCTACCTTTGTCAAATCGTTTATATAAGTGTCAGTCATGAGAGGATGATAAATGATGCAGCTTCCAATAAGCTCAAGAATCCCTGAGACAAGATATAGAACAGGCATTCGACATCTTAAAGAAGTTTTGGCATATTATTTGCAATCCAGCAACTCTTTAAACAAAAAATAAATCTTAACGTATTCTATGTTTGTGTAATTCTACGTACGTAATATGATTTTAGAGACAAAGGACGTGTGATTTGACAAAACTATAAACATGATAATCATTTCACTTTTGTAGTGATCAGCAAGAAAGATGGAAAAGAGAACTATGAGTCAAAATCAAGAAACGAATCATGCAGATTTTATAAAGCATAATCATATCGAAGGGTTGATTCACAACTAGTTTTTTTTATGTATTTTTAATTTAGTCTGTTGTTTATTATAAATAAGTGCTTGAAAACACTTATTATTTAAAATTAATATATGTTAATTGTTTTGAAATCAATTAAAAAATTAATTTAAGTGAATACTCTCCTCTCACTAGGGTAGGACTTGTTTAGTGAATGTGAGAGGGAAACTCTTATGCTTGAGTGGAGCCTACATAACTCATTTTTTCTCATTTTTCACTTAGGTATAACACACATGACGTAAACAGTCTACATATATAATGTAATAGTTAGAGGAAAGTTATACTAGATTTTAGTCTATAGTAGAAAAGTTTAAGATGTGTTGGATGTTATGTATTAGTCGCTAGTCATGTGTTAGTTAGTGTTCATTAAGTGTTACGTACCAAAGTATCTTGCATGCTCTCCTTGAAAACAATAATTAGTTAGGTTGGTGGACCGGCCAACGAATGTTGAAATGTGTCTACGTGTATTCATAAACTGAACCTATAAAGGGCCAGTGCCAAAACATCATATACTATCATGTCTTGGTGTTTACACACTGGTCTATATATGTGTTAGTTATTAATTATATCTTAACCAACTTTTATGAATATTCTATCAAGTGTACAAGCTAACCTTAATAGTGAACGTGGTGCTAGATAGTTGATAAATCATGTGTAGAGAGCTTCTGTTCACATGCTTTATGATAATACAACTTCTATATGTATGCCATACTAACAAAAGGTATTCCACGTAATAGGTTTATGTTGGGATATTCAAAGCTTATGTCACCAAAAAAGTCACTTATAAAACAGCTTCTGTATATCAAAGCTTTCGGTAAATAGTCCAACTGCAGTCATAGCTTCCTTCTGACAAACTGTTAGCTTCCGAAAGTCTGTGTACTTCCGATATAAAGACTTATTTTGAAGGACAGGACAACTTTTGATTGAGGGTACATTTCCAATAACAGTTCTTATCCTGACAAGCAACTAACTTTTGTGTTATCAGTGTGTTAGTTTCGATGAGTAGTAGAATAACCTAACATTGCACCAGAAGAAGATTCTATGCTCATCTACTATACTAATTTTGTTTGTCTTGTTTCTTACTTTTTGATAGCTAAATAAAGGACACTATGGTATGCCACATTATGTTTATTGATGGTTGTAGTTAGCCATAGATCCCAAATGCTAGAATAAATGGTTTAAATAGTTTTTATACTGTTTGTTCTAGCCAGTTGTCTACAAGTAGCTAACTATTGTTCTTAGTATATAATCACTCAATGTATAGTTAATTAAGAGCTTGTTTACGTTTACCATGATTATAATTCGAGTGAAATATACAAACAACTTGACAAAACAGTTTGTCTATTACTTCATTGTTTAGTATTTTATTGTTCTATACTGTATTGTGTGAGTTGTTGTCTATGATTAACAGAGATTTCACATCTGTTAAATATAATCACATAAATACGTGTGCTCTTAACCTATAACGATCCAACAATTTATCTACACACATGTCATAAAGATCTCAATTAATACTCATCTTCACATGAATTAAGAGTGTGATTTAGTTGTTCGAGTTGGGCGAGAAAAAAAAATACTTGTGATACTCTCAAAGTGGGGGAGTTTCATAGCCGTTGCACTATTTATTTCAAGTCAGCTTAACGTAAGGTTTTTTTTTTTTTTTCATTCCATTGCTGATCGTTCTTAAACCATGAGATTCCATTCCTCTATTCCCTTAACTTTTCTTAGCAATAACACATTTAAAATAAATAAAAGTTTTAAATAATAAATATAAGAAACTAGATTTCATTCATCGAAAACTTTCTTTTGACAGAAATATAGATAAATAACATTGGGATCTAGATGGAGAAATTGATTTTAAAGTTTGCTCAACTCATAAACATAAACATGGTTTGTTCTATAAGAGGTGGAATCGGTTCGTTCTACAACGGTCAATATTTGGTTCGAATTTGTCTAAAAGAGGTCTACAAATTCCATCCACTCAAGTGTCCTCTTTCTCTCTATTATTCATGTTCTCGATTATAAAGCTTCCTTCTGACATCATCATACACGGGTTAGACTTGGCGATAATGATTTTGCTAAAGAAGTCATTAATTGAAGCCGTTATCAACACAACATGGTGGTCTCTATGGCGTCTTTGCGACGCTATAGATCATGCGAATAATAGGAGCTCTCGTGACATTCTTTTTGATTCGATTCTCAATTTTTATTTTCTAAGGTTTTATAAATGGAATAGTAAAGTGAAGTTTAACCGGTATAATCATCAATGCATGGTTTCAAATTGTTTTTTTTTACTTTCTTTCTTTTGTTTTTATTTAATGTTTCTCTTTCTAGTTTTTTTTAATAACAAATCTATCATACTCTTAAATTACCCCAAATTACCTTATTGCTTGAGATTGAATCCAAGAGCTCCTTTTTTTTGCTAGTTGTCCTTTATCTATAAATTCTTCTGTTGCTAAAAAGAAAAAGAAAAGAAAAATAGTATAACTAAATTAATAAGAAAAGTTACAATTAAATAAAACTTTAATTTGGGCAAGATTATTAGGGTTTAAGATGAGAGGGTGTCATCAGACCTCTTTATTGATTAGTTCAGTTTTTCACAAACTATAAATAAAAAAGAAAAAAACTTATAAGCCAATATTGATCTATAAAGGTGACAAGACATTAAGAAATGTTCATCCACAAACTTTTGGATAACTGCTATGTTAAGAACAATATGACAAAGGTCATGTCTTGATCCCACATGCCCCTTTCTTTTGTTCATTTTTTAATTAACTTAACCCACACAATTTCACACGAAACTATATATGAAATAACCAATATCTGTCCAATCCAACATACTTTACAAATTATATTATAAGAAAGCATTTATAAGTACAATTAAAACACAACTTATCATACCTTATTTATAGAAATCACAAACATAAACCTTTAAAAGGATAAGTAAAACACAAACTCATCATCACTGAGTTGCTGGAACTTCAGCTGAGTTATTTACCACTGAGTACACTCAGTAAGACCAAAAACCAAAGGCTTGATCATCTCCGGGAAGCCCAAGGTAGCAAGAGTTCACCGAATGTGGGTTCGTGTAGTTGCCATTTTCGATCTTTGGTGATGTGTAACAGTCTGCAGAAGGCAGAAACATCTTGCCCAAGTTATTTTCTTCATCCAACGATCCATCACTTTGTTCTTGTTCAAATACATAAGATGAATCGACATGTTCTATGACTGATGTGTGAAACCCATTGTCAAACTCGACAATCTTCTCAGTGGAATCGCCGTTTTCCCCATATCCTGTGTTCATGTTTTTGGATACATCTTCGTCAAGAGTATGCTGTTGTGGTTGAGACGCGCTTTTAGTACTTGATGAATCTGAGGTTCCCTTCTCTTGCAGCATCATCTTATCACTTAATTCATCAACCTAAACACCAAACCACTCATAATCAGCATATGTTAGGGATCAAAATCATGAGATTGACGGTTTAAGTTATTTTTATCACCTGGGATTTTAGTTTCTCCTTCTCTTTAACAAGATTGTCATAGTTGGCTTTGAGTTTATTGTAACTTTCCTGCAGATCATCATAGTCTTTCTCTAGCTGTTTGTTCTTCCAACGTGCACGACGGTTCTGAAACCAGATTGCAACCTGTCTAGGCTGCAGCCCGAGTTCTTTTGCAAGCTGAATCTTTCGTTCTGGCTCGAGCTTGTTATCAGACTCGAAGCTTTTCTCCAAGAACCGAACTTGATCAGCTGTGAGCCGCCTTTTCTTCTCAGGCTGGTGAAAGTACTCGTCGTATTCATCATCGCCATTGTCTTCATGATCAAATGATCGCCACAATTGTCCCCCGGATCCGTTCCCTCTGTCTTCGAAACTAAGCATCGATCGCGAACCTGAAAGGATCCAAAATATGACGTTTCTTGAACAGTCAACACAAACATCAAAGATCCCATGATATTTCGATAAAATCTGGAGAATTTTTAATCAAATTGATTGCAATTACACTCCATCATATCAAAAACTGCAAATAGGGTTCTGAAGATTATCAAAATCAAGAAAGATTTGCAAGGTTTACAGCTCAAATTAAGCATCAATAACAAAAGTCAACCATCAAGATTCATACAAACAGAAATTTGACTGTATCAACAATCAAAAAAGTCAAATACTCATGATAAATCTATCAGGAAATTTAATTGCGTGGGGAACATAAACAAGATTAAAAATTATGAAATGGGGACAACTAAGAACCCATCATGAAGCAATCAAACAACTTTAGAGTCAAACACCCTGTTGGATCTACAAGCAGGCAACATGAACCCAAAGTCAACATAAAAAGTCAAAAAAGATAATATTACCATGGAAAGAAGACGATCGGGGGACGATGAAGGGATCAGCTGAACCACCAGAAGAAGCACAATGAACCCTTTTGTTCGTCAGCAGAACAGAGCCACCGGAACCACCGCCGCCGCCGCCGCCACCGCTGCCGCCGGCAGCATCACCACCACCGTAGAGAAAGCTTCGAGCTGCCATGGCTTCAACACCAAAAGAAATCACCCACACAACTTTGACAGACCAACTCTGAATCAATCAACCATAAATCTTTGTGGGTCTCCAAAATCAGAATACGAGGTCCTGATTTCTTCAATCTTGGATCAACAAAATATACACTTGATACTATGGAATTATGAAGAAGGGTGTTTAGTAAAACTTGTGGCGGAAGAAGCTGGTGATGATGATTTCTGTGATATGGGAAGTGTGGGAACACCTGGTGCTCACACCCATCACAGCCAAAGCTCACCGGAGGAAGAAGATGATCGGAGGAATGATCAGAAATCAGCGAAAAAGGAAGCAGAGGATTTTGTTTTTGATTGAAATTGTAAGGGGATTGAAGGAGTTGAAGATGAATAAAATATAGAGGGGGAGTGGGAGGTGTGATGTGGGATTCCTTTTGGTTGGATGAGATGAGGAGAGTGCGGAAGGGGGAGTGAATGTGGTTTTTTATAACTCTTTTCTTTTGGATCTTATAAATTATACTTATTATTAGTTTTCACTTTTCATTTAATTATTAAATAATATAGTTTTATGCCAGCAAACTTTTATCACACGTTAATATGATGTATTCGGGGTTTATTTATTTTGTTAGAAGAGGGTACGAATAAACATGGGCCGCATATGTAGTTTCTTTGTATCACCAGCATCTATGATACTTTTTACTCTCTTGGTATCTATACGTTCGAATACTGACTGACATCAAAAACCTTTTAACAATGTTTCTTATGAAATTTCTACCCCAACCACATTAAACTTTGATGCTAACCCAGACGACACTTTGACACCAACCCTTAAAAATATTAATTTAACATTTTTACAATAAAACTATTATAAACCAACTAACACATGTTTTAAATATTCTTATAAACCAAAATACCTAATAGTACCTTAAACAATTTAGAGCTCATTACCTCATAAATTATAATAATTCCAATTACCTGAATACTCAATAAGACAATCACAATTTAAAACGCATAAAACATATTACTCTATTAGCTCAGTCATTGGAAAATGAACTTAATAAAATCTTGAAGACATGATCGCTTCAAATAAATTTTGTTACAGTCGCTATCACTAAACACTCTTCTACTCGGTATAGATTTATATAACTTTTCTTATTTACTTTAATGGTAAGTTATCAATTATAACGAAGTTAATGTTATTCAAGTATGAGAAATTAGAAAAAAAGGCTAAAGGTCGGTAATGGAATAGGCGGCGTAATAGAATGTGTAAAGAAACGAAAAATGAAATGAAACATTCCATTCCATTCCATTTTCTTGTTTGGTTAGCTGATAAGAATGGTATAAATCATTAGTTTGTGTTGTTTGGTACGTAAGAAAAGACAAAGGAATAGAATATAGTGGTGGTACCAGATGGTGGCCAGTGGTGGTCGTGGCAACGGCCGGTGATGGAAGGTTATAGTGGTAGATGGTGGCGATGGTGGCTAGTGGTGGAGGGTTGTGGTAGTGGCTGGTTGTAGATAGGTTGGTGTTGGTGGTTATGGAGGATTGGTGGGTGGTAGGTAGTGGCGGTGGCAGCGGCGACGGTGGCAGCAGCGGCGGTTGTTGGTAGGTGGTGGCGGTAGTTGTTGGTAGGTGGTGGTAGTGGATGGTGTTTGTGGTTATTGGTGGTTGGTGGCAACAGTGGTGGAAGGTGGAAGTGAAGATGATGGTGGTGGTTGGTGAGTAGTAGTGGTGGTTTGTGGTTGGTGGTAGTTGAAAGATTGGTATTGGTTACTCAACAAAAGTTTATCTCTCAAACTCACTTGATTTCACTCGAATAGATAAAATAGAATCTCTAATAAAGTTGACATTAATATAATAATTAAATAAACACAAGAATGGTTTTTCAAGATACTTGTATAGATTACTTCTCAACTCAGTATTACAAGACTCTTACAAGCATGACGTAATGAGTTACAATGAGATTCTATATATACTACTATCTAAGTCGGTTATACTTGGATAACCAGCTGGAATTTACAACTAGACAAATACTACATTGCTAGAAGTAAAGCATCTAAGATAAAATATTATCCTAGACTAGGTAGTCATGACATGTCCATGACTTACCTTTTGTCAGCAACAAAAGCTAGTAACTGTACTAACTGATAAAAGGTGAACAGTGGATTAAAGTATGGTCAATTACATGAGCGTGGGAAAGCGCCATGCAGTATATCAGAGTTGGCAGCGAGTGTCAGTCGGACCATACTTTTGTCCGCTGGTACATAGTTGGTTCTTCCGAAGCTTAAATGGCTTCTGAAGAATAAGTTCTTCCTAAGCCAATTATACTTCGAAAGAATCAACTTCTTCCGAGACTTCTACAATTCTTCATGACTTTGTTGTACGGAAGACTTTGTCTTGGATCTTCTAAGTGTTTATACTTTGGAAGGAAGGAGAACTACTTCTTCTCGGAAGACTAAGTTCTACCTTTTTGGAAGTTCTTCATTCTTTGTCTTTAGAAGAGCAGCTTTGTCTTTGGAAGACTTCTTCGGTTATACTCCAAAAATCTTCTAAGTGTTGTTTTGGTTGTACCAGCCTCATATGAGCTAATTCGGGACTAGGTTGCGTGTTAATGCAACTTGGAAGGGTAATAGCTTACGCATCCCGACAACTGAAAACCCACAAAGTCAATTATCCCACCCCTGATTTGGAGTTAGCGGTTGTGGTCTTTGTGTTGAAGATTTGGAGGCACTACTTATACGGGACGAAGTGCACCATCTTCACCAACCATAAGAGCTTGAAGTACTTCTTCGAGCAAAAGGATCTCAACATGAGATAGAGGAGATGGTTAGAGCTCATCAAAGATTATTATTGTGAGATCCATTATCATCCGAGTAAAGCCAACGTTGTGGCCGATGCTCTTAGCCGAAAAGAGAGACCCGAGCTGATTCGGGTGAAGCCTTATCAGTTGTTTATGACCGCTGATATGATGACACAGGTGAATGAATTTCAAGAAGAGGAATTGAAAGAAGATCGCCATAACTCCAAAAGAATGAGAGGTCTAGTCATAGAATTGGGTGAGAACACTCTCGATGTTAAAACCCGAAATGGGCAGATGTGGATCCCTCATTACGGAGACCTACGGGGCAAATAATGGATGAAGCTCATAAGACTCGATACTCGATTCATCCTGGTGCCACAAAGATGTATCGGGATATAAAGAAAGATTATTGGTGGCAGGGTATGAATCACGATGTAGTGGAGTATGTGAGTAAGTGCCTTACTTGTTTACAAGAGAAGGCAGGACATCGGAAACCATACGGGAAGATCTAACTATTGGATATACCCGAGAGGAAGTGGGAGCACATCACCATGGATTTTATTATTAAACTTCCTCGTACGGCCATTTGTGTGATTGTTGATAGTCTGACAAAGAGTGCTTACTTCTTACCAATCCATGAAACGTACTCATCTGAGAGACTGGCGGATCTGTTTATCAAGGATATGTAGCTCATCATGGCGTGCCGGTGTCTATCGTGTCTGATCATGACGCTCGGTTTACATCCAAGTTCTAGAAAAGATTCCATGATGCAATGGGGACGAGGCTACACATTAGCAGGCTTATCATTCTCAGATAGATGGTTAGTCTAAGAGTACGATTTAGACGCTCGATGATATGGTTCGAGCATGCGTGATCGATTTTGGAGGAAGTTGGGATGATCACTTAACATTAGCGGAATTGTCATATAACGATAGTTATCATGCCAGCATAGGTATGCCTCCTTATGAGATGCTATACGGTAGGAGATGTAGGACACCTGTATGTTGGGGTGAAATCGGGCAGAAAGAGTTGGGAAGCCTTGAGGTGATCAAAGCTACAACTGAAAATTTAGAAAAGATCAAAGCCTTCATGAAAGCAGCTAAGGATAGACAAAAGTCGTACGCTGAAAAGAGGCGTAAACCGATCGAATTCAAGGTGGGCGACCGAGTTATGTTTAAGGTCTCACCTTGGAAAGGAATCATTCAGATCCAGAAGAGGGGCAAGCTAAGCCCGAGGTACATAGGGCCTTTCCGAATCATCGCACGAGTAGGAGAGGTGGCCTGTCGGTTAGAATTGCCAGATGAGTTAAGTGGAATTCATCCAACATTTCACGTATCTCATCTGTGAAAGTGCTTAGCTGATGAAGATATGACAGTACCACTGGATGATATCGAACTGGATGAACGGCCCAATTACGTAGAGCAACCAGTGACAATCATTGATAGAAAAGAAAAGAGGTTAAGGAATAAAGTGGTTCCACTGGTGCGTGTGCAGTGGAAACACCGAAAGAGTTCAGAGTCTACGTGGGAGACCGAAGAAGAGATGAGACAGCATTACCCACAGTTATTCAAAGAGTGATGGGTTTCGGGGACGAAACCTCTATAAGGGGGGTGAACTTGTAACACCCGGAAATTTTGTCTTTTAAAAGAAAGAAAAGAAATGAGAAAATGAGAAAAGAAAGATATTTTGTAAGAAAAAGAAAAGAAGTATAAGAGGAGGGGTTTAAAGTATTAATAGGACAAAATAATATTATTATTTTGTTTACAGTGGGCATGGCCGCCCATATTTTCTGCGCATCAACTGTCTCGACTTTTAGAGAGAGAAAGCAGAAAGATCTTCGATATTTAGAGATAGAGAAAGAAGCTGAATTCAGATTAGGTAAGCAAATTTAGTATAATTGGTTTGGCTTTTATGGATTTTGACCATAAAACCGGTTTCTACATGTTCTCATGTGTGTATATGTGTTCGGGTTTATGTGTTTTGACATACATAGTGTTGGTCCATATGATCGAATTTTCAGTACAAATGAAGGTTGAATCGTTCAATACAAGAAACTAACAACACACACAATGATTTTGAAGAATAATGAAGACCAGAATGTATTCAAAGATGACCCATTAAGCAACAATACCAATGAAATAAGATAAGCTCAATATATATCAATATAAAACAACTTACAAAAGGCACTTGCAACACAGATATTCGATTAGGATTTTTGCAAGGATGCCCAATAATGAACAAGTTGATTTCTATATATAGCAGTCTTAGTTTCCCAGACAGTTTCACTGACTGCGAAACTGTGCTGCCGAAACTATAGTTTCGCCCGGCAGAAAAAACAGTTGCGCCGGGTAAACTAAACAGCTGACTGTGAGCGAAACTACAGTTTCGCTCACAGTTTCGCTGGACTACAAAAAGTGATTAATTAAACTAATCAACTTACAAAAGAAATCTAACATTAATCCTATTACATAGAAATATATACAAATATTAATCTAAGGTGAGTCCAGCCTATACTTGATCTTCACATAGGTGTTTGAATTCGTGTACAAGAATGATTGGGGAAGTTTGGGCTTGTTGGCTACAATAGGTGAGTTTCAAGACCCCGTATTTTACTTGTTTTAAAACATTTTGGGGCTGAAAATGCATGTAAAATATTTTTAAAACTTTCGTATGTTTGACCGTATGTATATATGCTTGTATGTTGGTATTTTATGGTTGTGCATACTGTGTTAAGGCATAGAATGGTAGTAAGAAGCTTAGAACATGTTAAGATGAGATTTGGGGCTGAAAAGTATGTTACAAACATATAAGTAGGAGGTCATGCGCCCAAACAGGGCCCATGCGCCTGATATTTTTGACTTAGAATATTTCAAGTATAGTCATGCGCCCAAATAGGGCTCATGCGCCTAAAAATTTGACTTAGAAAGTCTAAGTATGTGATGAAGCGCCCAAATAGTGCCCATGTGCCAAGAGGCTCATGCGCCTAAGTGTTTAAACACCTAAGTATAGACTCATGCGCCTCATGCGCCCAAAGGTTAATGAAAAACAGTTAAGTATAGGGCCATGCGCTTGCATAGTGGAGAAACACCCAAATAGTCCTCATGCGCCCAAATAGTGCCAATGCACCCAGACTCTTAGTATAGTTTCTAGAATTTTGGGAAAGATCAGAATTTTAGGGTTTGACCCTAGTTTGACTCATGGACTGTATTGGCCTATTTTAAGCATGAATATATGATGGTCAATGGTTAGAGTATGTATGATGCTATGATGAATGTATGATATGCATATGTGTATGATGTGTTATCTTTTAATGGTGTTTAAAACATATATGTTATATTATAATATGCTTTAAGTATTATGTTATGGCTTTACGTAGTATGATGAATGTATGAATAAACGTAACGTATAACATAATGAAGTGAAAGATAACAAAGATGAAAAGTGAAACGTGATGAAAGAAAGAATGGCTTGTAAGCAAACAGAAAGGAGGTGCACGACCACATTGTCGCTAGCTCAATTGTGTGCGGTTTAAATAACCCGAAGGATGCATACAGGGTCAATCATTGAGATTGACGGGACCCTTGTGGCATGCCCTAGGTGACTGGGTCATCTTCAGGCACAATGTTCGGGGTCTATTTGTAGACCTCAGACCCAACATCAGCTTCGTGCATAATATTCAGGGTATTGCACAGTGGTCCGAATGAAA
Organism: Flaveria floridana; assembly: GCA_018326465.1. Lineage (NCBI taxonomy): Eukaryota > Viridiplantae > Streptophyta > Magnoliopsida > Asterales > Asteraceae > Flaveria > Flaveria floridana. Next base: position 15,235 of record BJCO01732551.1, read on the forward strand.
GGGAGAGATGACTTGCCCTAGGTGACTAGTCAGCTTTGTGCACAATGTTTGGGGTCTATTTGTAGACCTCAGGCCCAGCATCAGCTTCATGAACAATGTTCAGGGTATTGTACATTGATCCGTAAGAAAGTAAAAGATGATGAAAAGAATGAAAAGAAAGTATGTGAATGAAAGTAAAGAATGACAAAAAGTACGAAACGAAAGAATGTGAATGAAAGTAAAGATAGTGAAAAGCACGACCTGAAAGTATGTAAATGAAAGAGAATGTTAATGAAAAGAATGGAAGGAAAGTATGTACACGATGATAAAAGATAGTAATTAAAATATGGAAGAAAGAAATAACCAACAAATATTGTTTGAATCTACGTATGATGTGTGCTTGTATACGAGAGTAACGTATTTTATGGAAAGTTATATTTCGTATATAAAACACACAAGGTATGTTAATACATATAAAACTAGAGCTCACTCAGCAACGCTGACTTTTATGCATTTTCAGTTGGTATATAATTTTGCTGAGGATGGCACACGAGGGAGCTACTCTGTAGGGCAAGACTGGCATCCATTCACGCATATTATTATTATTGTTGTTTTGTAATGCAATCAAATGATTTTTTTGTAACTAATGAAACAATATTTTATTACTTAACAATAGTAATTTATCAATGAATGGGCTTTTGTTAAGGTAATTCCGCTGTAATGTTTTATGAAATGTATATTATTATGTATGTTTAGTGCTATAAATAACCAACTATGAGGTCTCCGGGATCGGGGCCTTACAATTGGTGAGTCAACAACAAGTGTAACACTTTGAAAGATTGGCTCAGCATCATTACATCAGTGTAGTCAAAGTCAAAATTCTGTTGTTGACCAAATTCTTCATTTACTTTTTCATCTATCTCATCTCCTACATTCACTTCTTCATTTATCTCATCACCAGCCTTAGTTTCTTCATTCACATCATTCATTTCCTTATTCCCTTCTTCTTCATTTGTTGGACCAAAAGAACCAATGCGCCAGATCAGAAAAACCTTTAAGTCCCGCAGACATCATAACAACTGAAGAAGACTACATCAGCTGAAGACAAAGTCTGAAGACAAGTACTAAAGACAAAGTCTGAAGACAAGTACTGAAGACAAAGTCTGAAGACAAGTGCTGAAGACAAAGTCTGAAGACAAGTACTGAAGACAAAGTCTGAAGACAAGTACTAAAGACAAAGTCTGAAGACAAGTACTGAAGACAAAGTCTGAAGACAAGTGCTGAAGACAAAGTCTGAAGACAAGTGCTGAAGACAAAGTCTGAAGA
>BJCO01732586.1:0-12293 GCA_018326465.1 Flaveria floridana
TATGTAATTGAAAGATGATTAATGAAATGCAAATGGTTGTGTGTGCTTATAATGTTTAATGTTTCATTAATGGGTTGTGTAATGTATGGTTGATAAATTATATAGGTAGGTGATTGTTTGAATTGATATGCGTAATGTAATGATAACTAATACGTTCAAACTTATCGTTATGAAGTTATCATGCGAATGGCCCATGCCAATGGACCATACGCATGAACAACTTCATGCGAATGAATCAGTCGCACGACTGAACCAGGAGGCTGGATCAGTCGTAAGACTAGAGCATGAGATTGAACCAGTCGTACGACTGAATGCTCAGTCGTGCGTATGGATCAAGCGGATAGCTCAATCGCACGACTGAACCATGCGTATGGTTCAGTCGCACGAATGAGAAACCCTTACCTATAAATACCACTTAAATCATGGAAAAACGTAACACTTCGAATACTTGCAACCCTAGTCGACCCAGAGCGTCCTGTTCATCCATTCCAAGTTCATAGAACGTCCCAGATCGTTCCAAGTCCGTTCTTAACGTTTTTTAATAGTTTGGATTGATCTTGATTACGTTCTCCCTGATTGGATCACCAATCAAATAGGATTCCGCACTATTTGATCCGGTATAACGAAGAATAAGTTAGTACTCCGTACGTACACGGTCCTAACATCTAGTGAGTGTATTTCAGGATCTACAGGTAATCCGTCAATAGAAGATTCTGTCCCATGATTTGTGCTGGGAAGACCATGCAGGACTACTACTTCAGCTCCAGTGGTAACTAACCCTGCAAATGAAGTTCCTATCAGCACAACTATGATAAATCAAGCTGACACATCCGAGGCACCTAAAAATTCCAGCTTAGAGGCATAAAACACAAATGAAGGAGCTTCAAATATAAGAGGAAATGGTGGTGGTGACATTGATCAAGAATTTATTGATGCTAATAACCAATCCATTGAAGACAATATCAATGATATTACACACTAATTGGATCAAGATTCTCTTGATAAGTTTTCTTATGTGGTGGGAGACACTTCATTGCCAGATCTATAATCAACTTGCTGTAATCCCTCAACTTAGGATCCACAAGTTACACTCCACCATAAACATCATTGAAAATGTTGAAAAGGGGGTGAGAACAAGAGGCCAAACTCATGAAAAAAATGTTTTTCTATACGCTTGTTTCTTGTCCCAGATAGAGCCAAAGACAGTTGATGAGTCTTTAAAGGATGGAAGTTGGGTTGAAGCAATGCAAAATGAGCTGCTTCAATTCAAAAAACAAAAGTTTTGGAACCTATGTCACCTCCTCAAGGGAAGACTATCAACGGAACCAAGTGGGAGTTTAGGAATAAGAAAGATGATAGAGGATTTGTCATCAAGAACAAGGAAAGACTGGTTGTTCAAGGGTACACACAAGAAGAAGGAATTCATTACATTGATGTCTTTGCTTATGTAGCAAGAATTGAAGCTGTTAGGATATTCCTGGGATTTGATGCATCCAAGGATTTCATGGTCTAGCAACTTGATGTAATGTGTGCATTTCTATATAGGGTGATCGGTGAATAGGTTTATGTCAAACAACCACCGGGCTTTGTACACCCAGATCATCCTAATTATGTCTGCAAGCTTGATAAAGCTCGTATTGGGCTGCACCAAGCTCCAAGGAAGTGCTATGAGACACTATCTCAGTATCCCAGTCAGCATGGCTACAAGAGAGGTACTATAGATGGAACTCTCTTCATCAAAGGAATAGGGAATTACTTGATGCTGGTTCAAGTATATGTAGATGACATTATCTTTGGTCAACTAATCCAAATCTCTACAAAGACTTTGAGAAGCTGATGAAGAATAGATTTGAAATGAGTGCCATGGGGGAACTCAAATTCTTTCTAGTAACTCAAATGAAGTAAGTTGATAGTGGCATCTTCATAAGTCAGTCAAAGCATGAGGCCCGTATCTTTAAACCTATGAGAAAGCCTACTGTGAGCTTCTTAGGGGTAGAAACAACCGTAGTCCCAAAAATGTTAGAGCTCATTGCTAAATGTGACAACTTGGCAACACAAGCAATTGTTGAACCCACACCTTCTACATCTGCACCACCCGCATAGCATCAAATAACCATCACTTACTCAAGAAAATCCAAACGAACCCCTGTATAAGCAACTCAGGTTGTACAGGCCCCCATATACTCAACTATGCAGGAGGAAGTGAACACTAGAGCTCTTACTTCCCCTAAGGTGCAAACAAGTCCCATCACATCATTGGTCAGTGCTATGGTTCCTAATGCTCAGCCTAATGAGCTCACAACCCCAACAACCTTAAGCCTTCACTCAGAGTCTCAAAACTCTAGTTGACAAACTTCATGGGAAAGTTAACATACCCAGCCTCTTGATCTTAACCAATCAATTCCTTGCCTTGAATTCTATAATGATGAAGAGAAGGGATATAGTAAGTACCATGAGTCTCTGTTCTCTACCCTGCTCAAGGAGAGATGAGTACTCTAAGCTCACCCATGCCTAGCCCACATCATCCACCTACAACTGAGGTAGATCTCCCTGAACTAGTTCAGGAGATCCATATAGAAGAGGCTCTCACTTCTACAAGTGATTACATCCTTAAGACCTCAACCATGGCAACCTAACACATTGACACTTCAATTGGAGCTGTAATGGTGTAGGGGAAATCCAGTAGCCAAGAAATTAGTACTGGTGATGAGGAAGAAGACTTGGTCCTATTCTCTTATCCCCTCGTGATTCTTCTGATGAAGTTAAGGGAGTCTGAAACTAAAGGTGCACAAATTGACTAAAACTTGCACCTATTTTGTCTTAAAGGTTAGTTACTTGGAATCTCAGGTGACTACCTTACAAAAGATGGTAAATGACCGGCAATTTCAAATCACGGATCTCAATGGCAAGTTAGCTGAGAGACCACTCCGTAGGACTCACCCAGGGCCACAAGAGCTTATGGATGTAGTGGACCTAACATCTAGCTGACCGATGAAAGAAGGAGATGCTACCAAAAAATAGGAGAAATTCCAACCTGTAATCATAGAACATGTGAGTTCTTCTTAGAGGATGGACATAGAGGATTCACCAACCACACTTATAGTTGTCCATGCTCAACAACCAACTACACCAACCACACTTATAGTTGTCCATGCTCAACAACCAACTAAGGTCAACATTGATGTGGACTCTCATTCAAAGCTTGTTTGAGGAGGGTTTTCCACAGGCAACGTCTGCTCCATCCTATGATGCTAAAAATGAAATACTAGATAGAGGTATGATGCTGATAGGAGAGTCCTAATACATCTTAGACTCCAGGAGTAGCTAGAAGTATTCAGTTTTTAAACCGTGAAGTACTATGCAGTCTATCTCCAGTTCACATGCTACTTGCCAACCCAAGTCAAAACACGCAAGCTGTTAGACTAGCTCCGAGGATTCAAGATAGGGTGGTTGAATAGTTTAGATTTAGAAAAAGACAAATGATAGCAAGCAATGTCATTGGTCAACTCCATGTTGAGGTGGACCCTAAGATTAGCTTCAAAAGGAAAACCTTAGCTGAAGGCCAAATGATAGAGCCTGTAATCCTTGAGACAGAAACTACTTCAACACCCTCTACTCTCAGTGAGGCACTAGCTGGTAATGGTGCTTCATAATCTTTCTCTGTCTAGAGCTCAAGTCCTAAACAAAGCAATGAAGGCCAAAGCACTCTCCATCCTAAGTCATCTAGGCCTGAGGGTGACAAAGGGAAAATGATACTAACTCCTATGAAGATTGAGGAGGAGGAAAGAGAAAGGAAGAGGAAGCTAAGGGGAGAGAGTTCTAGAGATTCCCCAAGCTTCATGGAAGCTGCAATCAGGGCTGCTCCCTAGCCAAACACTCAATATGATGAGTTGAGAGTAGCCAGATTGAACTACTTGGGTACATGAAATAATAACATTGAGGAACTCATCTCTCTTCCCTTAGAGAATTAAATGAACTAGCTGATACTAAGTTATCAAATAAGAGAAGGGATGCTGAGGATGCAGAATTACTCCTTATGATCAAAGAAGAAAGGAGACGAAAAAGACTCTACAAGCAAACTCCTACACTCTCCCCAGTTCAAGAAAGCCATGAGACAGAGGCTGTGGCAACTGAGCAACAACCCCAGGTAAACAAATAGAAGGAAAGACAAAATTTGATAAACTACCTGAGTGCCATAGGACTCTATTAGGCAGCTGCACTTCTTCCCTTGTCTTATGAGTATAATGAATTTGAGTACCTCCAATAGCTTGAGCAACAAGTAATAAAAGAACAAAAGGCTGTTAATAGGAAGACGAGGGAAGAAGCTGCAAAGTCAAGAGCCACCATCTAAAGGAATCTAAAGAAGTCTGCTGATAGGCAGAGGATGATGAGCTTCTTGAAGCTGTATGGATTCTCTGGAAGAAGGCTTGGTCCAATGTCTTTATCCACCATGGATGAGCATATTAGGGTGATCAAGCAGAAGATTAAAAAGGGTGAGCTCATTGACTTGCATTCTCCACCAAGTCAGGCAGCACCTGAAGTTAAGATCAAGGTTGAACCACAAGAGACAACACAACCTGAACCTAGTGCTAAACCATAACAACCTTCATCTTCAAATCCATAGCAGGGTCTTTATCCCTCTCCTTTTAAACATGTGAGGAAAAAGACCTAACTGAAGAAGACATTCAAGAACAACCTGGTGCTAAAGGCCAGTATCCTCATATAAAGCCTTGAAAGTGGAAGGAAAGGATGGCCATGAGAAGGGACAAAAAAAAAGAAAAAAAAGTCCAAGACATTCACCTATACACCTTAGGGTGAGTCAGATTATCCTGAGGATGCTCAAGAAGAGTCTGATCAACCAAGTACATTCAATGTAGAGACTCTTACGGCCGAGAGACCCATATTGTCCTAGACTTTGCTGCTAATCCAGGCAGATGCTATGTCATTAGAGATCAAGGAGGTTAATGCATTTACTTCTGGAAAGACATACTTGACCTTCCTCTACGTGATCTCTATGACAAGAGGAGATACTTTTAGAGTCTGAGGGATCCTGACCAACTGATGAAGAAAGAAATGGTCTTGATCCTGATGAGGACTGTCAATTGAAGAAGAACAAAGCTCAAAAGTCTCTTATATTTTGGTAACATTAGCCTAGGGGAGTTTGTAAGGTTTAGACTTAAAGGATGATGCATCCAAAGCAACCAAGGAGCTCTCAGCATGCATACATGATGTACAACGGAAGTTGCTTTGGAAGTTTTACACAACTCAAGAATTTATGCCAAGTGTAAAATCTTCCAAAGCCAAATCACCAAATCTTCTAAAGCCAAAGATGAAGTCTTCCAATGCTTCAGAGACAAAGTCTTAGAAAGCCAAAGATAGATTTCTTCAAAGCATAGAGAAGACATGCTTTCTCTAGTCACCTTTTGACAAAAGCGGAACAACCTTCCGCTACAACCTCTGAAGACTCACCAACTTAGATAAGTTGGTGAAAAGGTTCATACTTTTGTCAACTGTAGATTAAGGTCATTGCTCTTTAACTGATGAAATCAAATGTATCAACAATCGACACATAATAAGAAAAGAATGATGTTGTTGTTGATGATAATTTCCCCAAGGATCTTTTCTATTCTCTTAAAAAAATATAACAACATATATGTTATATCATTGTTCAACAAACATCAAACATGGTGCGGAAACCCATGATTAAAGCTTTTTATATCAGTGTGTGTGATTATGTGTGTGTGATTTGCAAGTGATTGAATGCTTGAAAATGCTGGTATATTAATTGTTCAAAAGCTTACATAGGATTAGGGTATTGTGCTATTTATAACCTATACAGATAGTTATATACAGTTACAAAAATATGCTTATGTAAACGAAAATTACATAAAAATCCTAAGTCTACAAGTTGTCCGCTGTGGATGATTAGCTGTTCCACTGAGGATGATAAGGTGTTCGCTGTGGAGTCAGATAACTTATCCGCTGTGTCTTGGATACTATCTGCTATGAACACTTGTTGTTTGCATGTTGTCCACTGTGAAATGTTCATCTGCTGTGGATGAACAAACGTTGTGGACAGTTCATCAGTAAAGGACTTGGCATCCGCTGTGTGTGTTGATCATCAGTTGTGGGATGTCTTAATCCGTTGTGGACACTTGGACTTGATCTTCATCCGCTGCACCATCTTGTTCATCCGCTGTGGGCTGCACCTCATCCACTGTAGAGACCTGTCAAAATTTCTTTTATCTACGATCCAGAAAAAGAATTTTAAACAATAATTGGTGTAGGTTATGAATGTTAATGATCCTAATGTGTTAGTTGATGATTGTTTGATTGTTAGAACATATTATTTTTTATTATGGCAAGCATTATCCTTTACGTGCATCATATCTTTAATGCACTTATTGGGTCCAACAATACTCCCCCTAAGGATGATGCTGCCATCTTTTTGAGTTTGTTTGTTAATATTTTGTTTGTTACTAACTCTATATGTGTGTTTGTGTTTGATTGCATGTTTGTATGTTATGTATGATTGTATGATTAACTGTTTGTTCTGATTTTATAACTAATTGTATGATAACATGTATGTTTTGCTAATTACATGTATGTATGTATGATAATATGTATTTTTTGCTAATTACATATATGTATGTATGATAATATGTAGGTTTTGCTAATTACATGTATGTAATCAGATCTACTTGAATGTTTGCTTTGACAATATTTTTCCTACTTGTTTGTTTGCTAAGATATGTTTGATTGTTTGTTTTGTCTGTTTTTATGTTATAAACCTCTTATGAGTAAGAACGTCCAGCTTCTACTGCATTCTTCTAACTTTCTTCAGATGCTTTCAGAGACTCTTCCACATCCTTTTCTGTTGCTTCATCTTGTTGAGCTTCTTTGACTTGCTCAGACAGATGAGTGATCTTTAATGCATTCCTGTAGTTGACTATATGTTCTACAAAATAGTCAACAACATCCTTTTGATCATCATATTTGCTCTTTATTGTTAGATGAACAAGCAGCTCCAAAGTGGATTTGTCTAGACTTTGCACATCAGTGTTGCTAACTAGAGTGGTTAGAACATGATTGCCTTTCAAAATCTAAAGATTATTGTCTTCAGAGATTCTCATTCCTATTATTCCCTCTATGTGTGTTAAGGGTTACTGATTTGTTTTTAATCTATGTTTGAGAGAAGCATTTACATGCACAGTGCTCAAAATCCTTAGCATGTGTAAGAAATAGCACCAATCTCCCTTGCACAACACATCCTCTATTGCTGGGAATGTCTTGGCCTTGAAGAATGAGACATAAGATGGATGGAGTTGATTTATCTCTACTAGGTCAAAGAACCTTATATCAGCTGCTACTTTGCCTTCAAGCTTTCTCTCTAACACCACTTCAAAGTGGGTCTCATCATAGTAACATCTTGTGATTGGATGTTGGTATTGATTGCTATCAATTTTCTTCATAATCAACTTTAAGTTTGATGGCCTCAGAGGGTAACCTACCCTTTCCAAGATGTTAGAATCAATTTGAGAAGATGATTCTTCACTAACTTGTTTTTGTTTTCTTGCCAACTTTTGCTCTCTTCTAAGCTTTTCAATGTGCAACTTATCTTCTCTGTCAGCTTTAGTTTTCATTTCATGATCTGGTCTGTTCATGTATGCTCTTAAAATATGATAGAAATCAGCTCCCCTAAGATTGTTTGTGTGATTGACCATTCTCAATTGCATCAGGTCCAATATATCTTCATAGCTTAGAAATCCCATTTGTGATATGAATGATAAGTACTAGACAAGTCCAGATACTCTCTTGATTAGTACTGCATCCCAGATTTCATCATATTTCCATGCCATAACCTTTCTTTTATTGGCATCTGCTGTAAGTGTAATTTTGTCATAGAGCTTTACAAAATTTATTTTCTCATTTATCATCTCTCTTACTTCATTTCCTTCAGGCCATAGCCTATGAGGCATGAATGTCCGGGCTCCTCAATAGCGTGAAGTTCAAGTGGAGCTTGATGATAAGTGGATAGAGAAGATGCAGGATGAGGTCTAAATATCTGTGGCTTAAGAGCATTTGCTAGCATATTCCTATATATTTCATTAGCCATTTCTTTGATTTGAGATAAAGATCTCCCTACATATGACCTGTAAGGTATTCTTGTATGACTCAACCAACTTTTAACCTGGGAGTAGGTCATATTCTCTATTTGAGGGTCTTTTGGTAAATTCTTTTCAAGTTCTTACTTATCCTTAATTTCCTTATATTTCTTGTATGTTTGCCCTTTTCATCTTTCATTACTTCTTGAAAGTATTTGAGCAAGTCTTTAACCTCAGACAGGTTAAGATGTATGAATGATTCATAAGGAAACCCTCTTGTTGTCAATTCAATCCCCATCAAAGTTTGAGGATCATCTGTGAAAAGCTCTTGAATGTTTTGCATCACATCATCTTCATCTCTTTCTTATTCTTCATCATCAGAATCACTAAGAATAATGATGGAATCATGTTGTTCATCAAGTGTTTAGTCTATCTCCCCTTCCTCAAGTGCAGATGCTTTAGATGTTTGCTGTTGGTCATCTACCTCAACTGGCTCAGAATTAACTTTCAAAAGTTTGAGAGGAGGAGATGTAGGTTTTTCTTGTTCAATCTCAGTTTGTTTTCCTTTGATCAAAGAGGCTAAATACAACCTCGTTCTCTTTATCTCATAAGTTTTAACAGGAGCTCGGATGATGATGAAGCTTGACCCTTAGATGGCTCTTTCAAAGTTTCAGCAAATTGATCGATTAACTCCTTTTGTTTTTCTAACAATGGGTTCACAGGGACAATGCTAGTTTCCATTGTTCGTGTGTCAGGAGTATGAAAATGTTGTCTTAAGATTGGATAATAGTGCATGCTTTCAAATGGATTTGATTTTTCATAAAGTTGATCCATAGAATAAGGTTCTATATAAATGATGATTGCCTTTTAAGACTCTTTGGTGATTTTTTCTTCAGCTTGAGTCATAATTTGCTCTTCAAACTCATCACTCTGGTCTTGTTCTTGACCTTCTGAATGTTCTTCCTCATTCAGTAGAGTGTTTCTATACTCTAATTCTCTATTTAGCCTTTCAATTTCTTCTTTTTGAGTAGAAATTGTGCTTTTAAGCTCATCTATCTCCAAATCCCATGAATCTGTTTGATCTGTTAAGTATGCAATATCAAGTCTTGCACTACTTAAATCTTGGTCTTTCACCTTTAGCTCTTCTTTTGCTTGTTTGAGTTGTTGTTCTAGAAATTGAACAATCAACTTTTGAGCTATTTGATCTGATTTGAGCTTTTCTATTTCTTCATCTTTACTTTTCAGATTGTCCTTAAGCTTTCTAGCTTTGTTGTTTGACTTTTCAATCAGCTTGTTATACTCAGTGAATAAGAACACTTCGGAGTATTCAATTTCTTCCTTGGTAGGAATCTAACTTTCTTGTTCTTCAGATCTCATTTGTTCAACATGAGCACTATGTTCTTCTTTATTATGCTCATGTTGTGAAGATGTGCCTACTTCTTCTTGCTGACTAGTATGTTCTTGCAACGAAGCATCAATGTCTCTCAAAAGAGAAGACAATGTTTTTTATCTGAATTGGTTGGGCTGTGTGGTGGTGAAGGTAAGTTATGCTCAAACTGGAATTGCCCCATCTGTTGTGCTTCTTCAATAACATGCTCTTGTTCTTGAATGAATGGTTCTGGCTCTTGTTCAGTAGGATCATGTATGATAGGTACATGTTTAGGAGCAGCTTGCTCTTCTTGTATGATAGGAACTGGTTGGATGATTCGTTCTTGCTGAAAACCATGTTGGAACATCATCTGAGGTTCATCTTATCTTGGAATCCTCAGAAGGATGTCTTGTAGAGGAATGTGATGATCAATCATGTGTGCTGGCACAGGCACTTCAGCTCCTTGATACAGACTAGATTTGATCCTTGTGAAAACATGTTCATTAAAATGAACAGGCTGAAAGATAGCACCTTCTCTAGGGATGTCTTGTAGAAGATCATCAATAATCATCTGAAGGAATCTTGGAAACATCTGAAACTTGTTCCTTAGCTCAGTTAAGTTATAGACCATTCCATTTAACAGTTGTTGAGCAAAGTTAAAAGTTCTTCTGGCTATGATGCTTGCAATTGCTGATGGACTTCTAAAAGAAGTGGCATCCCAGCTAGTCTTTCTTTTAGTCATAGTCTTTTTATAAGTGTGCATCAAGAATATGAATTGTGCACACATGTATGATTTCTTGATCTGCTTTCTTTCAATAGTACCAGTGTAGCCAATTTGTCTGAAAACATGTAGCACATAGCTTTCATCAAATTCAACTGGACTTTAGGCATCTTCATCCCCTAATTGCAGAACTCTCCTTATAATCTCTTCTGTGATAGTGATCTGATGGTTGTGAACAGAAGATACTATCACTTGCTGGCCATTCATTTTCTCTAGGTGAGCATGAGTCAAAATTGGACTATATGGTCTTCATAGATCTCAGGCCTGGCTGTCATAGCATGAACTAGCCTAGTTTGCCTGATGGCTAGTATGATGTCTCTGTAATTTGCAGCCTTGGGTGAATCAGGATCTAGAAATGCACAGAGATTATGATCTCTTACAAACACTAGGTTTGTCATATCGACAACAAAGAGATTTATGTTAGTATTGGTTATGCTAATAATGTATGATTATGAAATATTAATGAAGCGTTTCACTTGTGTTTGATTTATGTGTATGTTATTTGACATGTTTACACATGAATCAGTTTGACCTTTTCAAAAGTCAACATTATTCAATTTTGATCATGAAAAACTTGTATGAAAATTGCATTTAATGTTTGTATGATAATTGTCATGCCAAATCAACTGATTTTTCATTTTGTTACATCATTTTGAATATGTTTACTAAGATATAATATATTTCAAGCAACTTTCAACATTTTCAAATATCATCAACTAGTTTTTTGAACGAATTTTGCACGAACATCATATCTGATTATGAACACGATGAACACTTAATCGATTTTCATCAAATTAACTGTTCATAAACAGTCGAAAATGGTCATCTAGCACATATTCAGTGTTTGATTTTGTTTAAAAACATCAAAAGATTCTTGTTTTGATTTCGGTTCAATGTTCAACTTAGGTCTAATAATGTTCGAATTAGAATCAATGAACATGATGTTTTAATGAATGTTTGATGATAAGAATCATGTTGTTATACCTATTCGATGGTGAATCAGAAGAAAAATAAACTAGAATTTAGGCTTTGGATGATTAGGGGTTTAAGGGTTTATCGCACGATTTGAATGTTTTGAAATTTCAATAATTTTCTCACTTTCACTCGTGAAGAATGAAAAAACTACAAGTGTGAACTATATATACAACGGACAGAATGTGCGTCTGCTGTGTATAAAGTATGTATCCGCCTTGTAAAAACAGTAGATCTAAAATTTAATTTTAAGTGTTCACTATGAGTTATACATGCGTTGTATGAACAGTGCATCCGCTGTACAAACTATGGACTTGTACGCTGTGGACCCTTATGAGTGATTCAGAGTTGGATGACTTCTTAGGCATGCGCTGTACAAATTGATTAATCACTTAAACTTCACAGCTGATGACTAAAAGTCATACACTGTGGACTTTTGAGTGTGTTTGATTGTTCATAGCGGATGAACATTTGTTAATGCGCTGTGGACTTTTAGAAAATTTGTTTGGTTGTTCACACCGGATGAGCATATGCTCATGAACTGTGGATACTTTGAAAATTGTTTGTTGTGTTGAATCTTATATGCCCAAGACACATACAAGATTGATGTGGTTAGTACGTTATGATCCAAGTCAGGTCATACCCAATAACAAGCTATACAAACTCCAACAAACATTTGTTTATTGATAAAAAATACAACAAATATAGACACCTATTTAGAAAATTGGCTTTCTAAATATTGCGTTTGTGATGGAACAACATTATATGGATAATTTGTTCAAGAGAAATTTATTTGTTTCATTATTTAAGATAGTTAAATAATGACACATAAAAGAGTGTTGGGTTATAAAAATTAAACTAGGTTTTAACTTTATAACTAAAATGAATGAAAGAGTGTAGTTTTGACAAAAGATTAAAATGGGTGGGAAACCCATTTTAAATCCAATCCTTCGGCCGCCCATGGGGCTTTGGAGAACCAACTTTTTCTTGTTTTTCGCAAGACAAAAACAATTCCAACACTCTTCCATTCATTCACTCCAACTCTCCTTTTCTCTCTCACACATGC
>BJCO01732654.1:0-12817 GCA_018326465.1 Flaveria floridana
CAAGATCAATGTAAAGTCAAAAGGCAGATTGCCTTTTGACTAGTGACTATGACATGCCATAGCTCACATCTTTATCTATTTTAAAAAGGATAAAAGTACAATGTAGAAAGTTACAGACTCTAAAACCTTAATATAAAGTTGATAAAAGTATGGACATATCACCAACTTGTATAAGTTGGTGAGAATTTAGAGATGACAGCGAAAAATGGATCAAATTTTGTCAAAAGTATGTCAGAGAAAACATGTCTTCTCTGTCTTCAGAAGAAATCAATCTCTTGGATTCATCAGGAGATAAAATTATAAAAATTTTACAAAAATTATTAGACATTGAATTAAACAGTTTATATGATTTTCAGAATTTTTAGAGATAAATAACTATTTCTGCCATTAAATTGAAATATTGTAAAACTTATAGAACAATACTGATAAGGATATATGAACTGGAAATTTTATATGATAATCTAGGTACGAAGATACTGTTATTGGTAAACTTTTATAATTTTTGGACACTGGAAGCTACAGTTTCAAAATTAGAGCCTAATTAATAATACTTTTAAAATATAAGTGAAAATAAATAATTATTAAAAGAATAAGTATTTATTATACTGGAATAAAGGTAAGTAACAGAGCCTATTTTTATTTACAATTTTTTGGGGAAAAAGCATATTGTGTAATTTATTTATGTGATGCTAATATAAATAAGGATTTTGATAAGTAACTGTCATTGACTGTCATGAATCACAATTATTAATTTGTATAAGGAATCATCATATAATATAGGTAACGCCACTTAGGAATATGTTTCCTGTACCAACAGGACCAGTTGAGACTGCCGAATAGGGGTCGTGATGTTATATTATTTGAATATGTGATTTGTATTTGTGACAGTTAAAAATCACCCGTCATACAAGTAGGTTTGGTTGTGACCTTGTTTATGTTGCATCAATTAAGAAACATTATATTGTTTATTAAACCTATGTTCTCATCAACTTTATGTTAATTGTTTGAGTGTGCTTTTTCAGGTAATCATAATGTTTTATAATTTAGTTTACTCGTTCAACTTGTTAAATGAATGGTATGATTACATAAGACAGTTGTGCATTTGGGTGATGGTAGATTTGATGAATATGATGAATCTTTTGGATGTTGGGTTGTAGAAGCATATCGTAAGGCCCCGTTCCCGGGCACCTCACAGTTAGTCATTCATTGCTCATAAAACATACACTTATTCAGAAACATCACGACGGAAATTAATTCAAAACCATTTTATATATTATAACAGCTTTTGCAAAGTAATACAACATATTTAACTATTATAAAACATCATAATTGCATTACATCACAAAAACGTCATTGTTATACTAATGGATGTCATCCCAAAAATGCCAAGTAGCTGCCCCGTGCCACTCTCAGCAACTCTTACCTACCAACTGAAAAATACATAAAAGTCAGCCTTCCTGAGTGAGTTCTAGTTTTATAAAAGTATAACATGCTTTACTTTTGTTTAAACCCTTCTTCGCTTTCATACGCGATCATGCATCATACGTACAAACAGATAATATCGTTATTATCTTCCATTATCATTCATTATCTTTCCTCATCATATTCATTCTTTCATTTCATTTCATTTACATTCTCTTTCGTATACATACTTTCGTTTCGTACTTTACATTATCTATTACTTTCGTTCACATACTTTCGTAACGTACTTAGCATCATTCTTTTACTTTCTTTCTTTACTACTTTGTTACTTTCTTTCGTACGTTTCATCATTATTTTACTTTCACACGGATCGATGAACAATACCCCGAACATTGTGCACGAAGCTGGTGCTGGGCCTGTGGTAATTAAATCACGAACATTGTGCACGAAGCTGACCCAGTCACCTAGGGCAAGTCATCTCTCCCATTCAATCAAACCATTTGGTAATACCCCAAACATTGTGCACGAAGATGATGTTGGGCCTGTGGTAAATAACTCACGAATATTGTGCATGAATCTGACCCAGTCACCTAGGGCATACCAAAGGTCTTGTCAATCTCAATGATTGACCCTGTGTGCATCCTTTGGGGTAGCTAACCCGCATCACAGTTGAGCTAACGAAAACGTGGTCATGCACCACCTTTCTATTTGCTTGCAAGCCATTCTTTCATTCATTACGTTTTACTTCTCATCTTTGTTATTTTTCACTTCTTTACGTTATTCTTTACGTTCTTTCATACATTTTTCATACTACGTAAAGTAATAACATAATATTTAACGTATTTATAATATAATATAGATACGTTTGAATACTATTAAAATATAACACATTCTACATACCATACATCAATCACACATCCAATGACCCTAAACCATCCCATAATCATGCTTAAAATGGGTAATCATAGGCCATGGGTCAAATCAGGTCAAACCTTACAAATTCTGGTTTTCCTAAAAATTCAGAAATAATTCTAAGTGTTTGGGCGTATGGGAACTATTTGGGCGTTTCTGCCCTGTGTAAGGCCCCGTTCCCGGGCACCTCACAGCTGGTCAATCATCGCACATAAAACATATATTTTCATCTTCTTACATAAAAGCATTGCAGCGGAAACATTTAAACATACATTTCATTCAAACATAATAGCTTTTGCAAAACAATACGTCGTTAACGAATTACAAAATACATTTTTACATTCCCCTACAAAAGCATTATAACAATGGATGCCATCCCAAAAGAACTGAGTTGTCACCCCGTTCCATCCTCAGCAACATACCTGCCAACTGGAAACACATCAAAGTTAGCGTTGCTGAGTGAGTTCTAGTTTTAATAAAACATACTTTTCTTTCGATTTAAAACGTTCTTTACTTCCTTTCAAATCATACTATACTTTAGAACGTGATCACACATCGCACGTACACATAGATAATATCATTATTATCTTCATCATTCGTTCGTTAATTTTCGTTCATTCAACGTACATCATTATCATTCATTTCTCATTTGTTCATTTCATACATTCGTTCTTTCATAATTATATTTCTCATTCATACTTTCGTATATACTTTTCACTGTCTTTTACTTTCTTTTTCTCTTACTCTTTTCTCGTATTTTACATTCGTCAGTTGACATACATCATACATACGTACTGATAATAATTATTATTATTATCTTCATCATCGTTCGTTCATTCATTCATTTCCTCGCTCATTACTCTTCATTACTCGAATCTTGTCTCATGCAATATCCCCGACTCATGCTCGAAAGCTAATACTGTGCCGGGGTCTGTACACAAACCCCCGACTCATGTCCGAAGACTGACACAGCACCGGGATACGCGACAAAGATCCCATTCGAGTCAATCACATGGATTGAACTCTATCCGAGTCTATTACAACACAAGGTCGCTCACCTCATTATCTTGTCTCATGCAATATCCCCGACTCATGTCCGAAGACTGATACTGTGCCGGGGCCTGATAAACAAACCCCCGACTCATGTCCAAAGACTGACACAGTACCGGGATACGTGATTCGTTCCTCTTTTATCTCGATCCTGTCTTATGCAATACCCCCGACTCATGTCCGAAGACTGATACTGTGCCGGGGCCTGTAACCAAACCCCCGACACATGTCCGAAGACTGACACAGTACCGGAGTACGCGACAAGGACCCCTTTCGAGTCTGTTGCGACAACAGGGTCGCTCACCTCATACATTTGCTTACTTTCATTCATTCATTAACGCATGCATTCTTTCATTACGTTCCTCTTTTCATTATCTTCCACTTTACGTTACATAATACTTTCATTACATTCCTTAACGTTTATCGCAACCACGGGAAGACAATCATACATAATAATAAGGAACATAACAACATACAACATCAATCACACAAGGCAACATCGCGCACCCATAACACACATCATGCATAACATACAGCATGCACAATCACACAACATCAAACATCACACGAATCACGCGCATCACATCATATAAAACCATACGGCATCACACATCATCATGCATCGCATCCTCATCATCAACAGCTCATCATCATAAATCATCTTACATCATCCATGCCCATCACATCATCTATAACCCCAAAGGTCCGGCCTATGTCCGCACTTTCCCGAAAGTCAGACAATACTACGGTCATTCGGGCGTATGGACCCTATTCGGTCGCATGGTCTTCCATGCATAGCAGAACACTCAGGCGAATGGACCTCTAGTCGCATAGCCTCCAATCGCATGCTTCCCATGCGAATGAACCTCAGTCGCATGACATCGGGGAGTACGGACCTCAGTTGTATGACCTTCATGCGAATGGCCCTCAGTCGCACACCTTTCGTGCGTATGAACCTCAATCGCACGACTCACAGGCGTATGGACTCCAGTCACACGACCTTCAGTCGCATGACCTTCAGTGGTATGACCTTCCTCCGTATTTCATTCAGTCGCATGACCTTCATCCGCATCTCATTCAGTCGTATTACTTTCGTGCGAATGAACCTCAGCCGCACTCCTTTCGTGCGTATGGACCCAGTCGCATGCCATTCAGACGCATGGACCTCCAATCGCATAGCTCTAGCTGGGTGCAGAATGTAGTTCATCCCGAACTGCAGCTGCCAAGTTTGACCCCCAAACTCTTCCAAATCTATTTTAAGCTCAAATCAGCCATTTTAAACCTTAGGGAAGCATACCATGACACCATTCAAGCACAACCAAGCCCAAAATCAAGACCCAAACGAATCATACACATACATATACATACACAAATGGGTTTACACCTAAAATACCCAAAAACGATTTTCAGATGTGTTCCAGCCCCAAAATCATTCAAAAACATGTAAAAGAGGGGTCCTAGAATCACACAAACAATCCCGTCGAGTAGAGCTTCGATTTGACCCGCTACACTTCGATTTTCACGCTCGAATCCACCCCAACCATGCTTTTCTCCCTTTTTCTCCTTCTCTTCTCCCTTGGCTGAGTTTTTTGGCAAGAATGGGGAGGGTGTGGGCTGCCCTCCCCCTTTCATACCCTTACTCATCCAAGTTTCTTCCTGTTTGATAGGTTTGGTCCCTCGACTTTGAGCTTTATTTCTTTTCTTCTTTCGTCTGCTTCAAAGAAAATTTCCGGGTGTTACACCCTGTTTAGGCGTTTTGCTACTATGTGGGCGCCTGAACTTAAACTTAATCATAAACACTTAGACGCATGGGCCTTTGGGCGCTTGGACACTATTCAGGCGTATGGGCCTGACTTAGGCGCATGGGCACTTAGGCGGTTGGGCACTATTTAGACGTATGGGATTTGGGCGGTTGGGCACACTTGGGCAGTTTTTGACCGTTAGGAGCATGGGCCACTATTTAGGCGCATGGGCAACCAACTTACTCCTTATCAATATAATTCAGTCCCCAAATCAACATATATTATAATCTAAACTTAGTACTAACATTCTAAGCATCATAATATGAACATAATTACAAATAAATCCCAAACTCACACCCACCCACAGACACATTCATACATACACATACGGGTAAAAAAACCATTTTTATAAAAACTTGCATACATGTATTTCCAGCCCCAAAGCTTGTTAAAACATGTTAAAAGAGGGTTCTGGAACTCACCTTATATAGCTTTCGTGTATGACTTCTTCAAAACCCGAATACAATGAGTTTAAACGCCTAAAAACCCACCAAAAACACACAACCGAACATACTAACACATGTAAGCGTGTAATCGAGGCTAAATCTAGTCAAGAACAACTTAAAAGCACTAATTCTTACCTTAAATTCGACCTTCTTCTTCTCTCTAGAAACTCGAATTCTGTTCTTTCTCACTCTAAAACCGAATAAAAGTTGATGTATAGACTAGAGTGGGCGGCCATGCCCACTTTTGTACCAACTTTTGATACTTTTTGTCATTTTAGAATTTTTAACCCCTCAACTTTAGGTTAAGTTATATTTCCTTCTTTTATTCACGTTTATTATTTCTTTCTCATCTATACAAAAATATCCGGGTGTTATACATATGTTAATGTTTGTTTGAATCAAGTATTGTATGGTACGATGTAACTCAATATATATACATATGTTAATGTTTGTTTGAATCAAGTTTTGAGTCAAAAGTCACATCTAAGCATTTTACGCTTCAGATGGGATGTAACAGATTGGCATTAGAGCAATTGGTTATACATAATTAGTTATTATTAGTAAATACTTAAACTATAACCATAAGATTATGCGATAACAATTTTTAGTATGGTTAAATGAATTAATAAAAATTTACTCACGATTTCATGTAAACAGATTTATGTTTAGACAATAATGAATTGTTTTATGATATCTATGTTTAGATAACAGTGCATTGTTCTATGAGCAAATATGTGAGCTATACATGACTAATATGTGAAAATTTTGTGAACTTATTTGATTAGTTGTTTTAACTAGCAAATGTATGAATTAAAATTTTGTAAGAAGTTTTGTAGTTATGAGTACTTATAATTCTGATAACCACCATATTAAAACTAATTCTTCAGAACATTCGAACTCTAGCAACCATAAAGAACTAACACTAGAAATAGAGCCTTAGGCCAGCGTAGAAATATCCCAACTCGAGGACAATACCAATATAAAGCCGAAGTTTTTCATCCGGCGTGCACTAGTAACAATAGGAGGTTATACAATTATGACCCCAAGGAAAAGTGTACGGCGTGGTAAGAAGTTTTCAACTAAGGATGTCAGAGAGTCAGAAAACAAAAACCCAGAAACCTTTCCCCTGATATCTGATATAACACCCACAGCTCAACCTGACAATTCTGGAACTAAAGAGAGAGGAATTAAGAGACAAACGTTGGAGGAATGTCATATGGAAACTACTAGCCAGATCCCTAAGCGAGTTAAGAGGATACAATGAGAAATTCAGGTTATTCATGCAGATGCCAAGAAAGTGAAGGCAGACCACAAAAGTACCTTCACTAAGATATGAAACTGGGATTGGGGAAATTAAAAATTTAGGAAACCTTATGTACTACGTAACTCGTTTAAATATATAGAATAAGGATATAATGAAATATTTTGTTTGTGACTAATTAAATATTACGTTTGAGTAAAAGTTAGTTATATTAACATAATTGATATATAGTGAAATATACCACCAAGGAGGAATACTCAGCCAGTATGAAGAACTGTGCGTGTTGGACGACGAAGAACTAGGTTAGGAGAACAATCTCCACAAGTGAATCCTTCTATAAATGAGAATGAAAAAATTTCTCAGATTGTGACTCAAAAATTAGAAGCTCCAATACCTACATTAGTGGCTCAACCTCAACTAAATATTAACATCTTTGTACCTCAGAATGTATTGCTAAAGTTAACAGATATAGGTCCTATAACTTAGAGATGAGAACTGATCTTGAGTCCTTACACATCTTAAAAGCTATGTTCAAAAGAGCCGAAAATGATTACAAACTTAGAATAGAAGATTTAAATAAAACCACTTCCACTATTAAGCATGAACATACAAACTACAGGATTCAGATCAAAGACCTCATTATTAAGTGAACTGAATGATAGGCTGAGCTTGTGATCAGCAAAGCCAGGGCAGAAAAATATGTTCTTGAAGAAGAGACCTTCAGGAACATGATATCCCCATCCTTGCGTGCAAAAGTATGTTATCAAAACAAGCAGGGACCGAGATCTACTGAGATAGCTCCTCCACAAACTATATTATCTATAAGATCTCCAAGGTGTGAAACTTGTAAAGATGAGCTTTCCTTCATAGACACCATTGAAGAAAAGAATGAAGAGGAGATAGTGAAGGATGGGTCTGAGATGAGTGAAGAAGATCATCCTAACAAGGGTCACTATTCTCCTGAGGAGAGGCAGAAATCAGAGGCGAAAATAAGAGGAAGAACTTGATCAGACCAGCCAAAAGAAGATCAAAGAAGGCTCAAGAAATCAAGTCTATCTTCAACTCCAAGCAGATTCAAGTCTTTATTTCTGCAGGGTTTAAGGCGGTGAAGATTGAGGACTCAAATCTGAACTCTATACCAAGAATTCATGTCCAACTAATCCCTGTGATGGAATGAAGGCTCATCAGCTGTGTACCATTGTTACACAGCCTGAACCATCCACCTCTAAAAGGAAGCCTCACCCTAATAAGCTTGCTGCAACCTCTGAGAAGATAAAGATGGAGATGGAAAGTGTTGGACTACTTGAAGATGATACCTACCAAAACCTAAGTGCCAAATCTCATGATGATTACCAAAACCGACACGGTGAAGCTATGCTGAAAATATGATCAAAACGATGAAAATTGACCAAAGTCAAACTTGTCAACTGTGGTCAAAGTCAACAGTCAACATCATTGACCGTCCCAAATGACGTCAGCACCCGACAGTCAGCATCAGCAACAGAGAATTTATAAGACTTAGAACAATATTTATGTAATATTTAGGGCTTAAATGTAATTTTGTTCATTTATGTAAAGAGTATAAATAGACTAAGTGTAGTCATTTATACTCTAAGCAAGCATTGTAAGCACTAACAATAGAAAAGAGGCATAGAATTAGTCTAGTGAGAGAAACAATTAGGTTGAGTGTGTGTGAGAGAGAAACCTCTTGCAAAGTCTCTTCTAATCTCCTAGCATCATCATACATATGAACGAATGAAATATTTATGAATATGTGTTCTTGATTGTTCATCATTCATTCATCATCATACATTAAATCTTCTAACAGATCTTCACTTGAAATCATCAACGGGTCTGTGAGATTCTGCATCACAGATCTGATAAACGACAATAATACGATTACAATATTCGATCCGTATATCAATTTCCACAGTTGGTATCAGAGCCTTGGCTTCTTGTTCTTCAAATTTTTCTTAAAAATTTGAACCACAAGTTTGATCTGCAAATTGTTCTTCCTCTTGATGAAATCAAGCTACAATTAGCTTAGATTTGTTATTTCGTGAAGATCTACAAGTTTTCACATCAATTGAAGTTCATTTGAGCCATTAATTTGAAGATTTAAGCAAACTTGTTTTTCAAGTCTTCAAATGCACATGAACATGAAATTTTGATTTTGTTGTTGTTTGATCGAATTTAAGCTTGCAATAGCTTTAGTTTATGATAACTAATACATCTGCAAAGTTTCATATCAATTGAACAACCATAACTCTTGAATTTGAAGTTTTTTGAAAATTTTGTGTTCTTGAGAAAAAATCACTTTTCTTAAGGTAAAATCATCAAAATCATGAATCTGATGTTGTTTAGCATAAATTAATAGTGGTTTTAGCTTATAAACATCAAATATAAGGTTTGTTTATGATACACAACATCCAAATGATACATTTTTAAACATTGATTCTTAGATCTGGGTTTTTGTTCTTCATTATGTTCTTCATGTGTTCATCATGTAAATCCAAGTTTAGGTGATTATTATATGAAATTGATTGTTGTTTTAGCTTAGAATCACTTATCTTCAGCTATTATAACCTTTGATTTTATCAAATTCTATCAGAAACCCAAGAATCAAAAGTTTGTTCATTCAAAAACATGAAGTTTGACTTTTTCAAAGTCAAACTGCTTTGAAATATCAAAATCAGTCAAATCTATGATTTAATTCAGATTTTGATTCATTTGTTCATCATACAATTATTCAAGAGTAATTCAAACATCAATTTGTGAATTTGCAAGTAAATTCCATTCATAATCAAATTTTACAGAGTATACAAATTACACTTGAATTTCATTTTTGACTAAGTGTTCTAATTTCACAGCCGATGTTCTAATTCCATAGCTGATGTTCTAATTCCATAGCTGACAAACATACATTTGTCCAAGTGTTAACAGCTGATGAACAAATCATCCATAGATGATGAACAAATCTTTTCACAGTAGATTTGTTATGTTTCCTTGCGTACATAACACACAACAGAAGAACACATCAACTTAGTCCACAACGGACGAGTTAAGTCATTTTTCTATAGCTGACAAGCAAGAAAGTTCGCAACGGACATACATTTGTGTCCAAAGCAGACATTCACACACAAACACACATCCACAGCGGACGTGCAACTCACAATGTACGTTGAATAGACAAACTTTGTCCACAGCGGACGAGTTGAATCAGACACAAACAAGTCCGCCGCGGACGTACATATCAAGTCCATAGCAGACTTGAATCAAACTCACACAATGGACGAGTAATCATCATTATAAGGTTCAAAGACTTGTACATTTGTCCACAACAGACAAGAAAGAAAGTACACAATAGACAAGAAAGTCCACAGCAGACGTTAATCACACACATAATCCCACAACTGATAATTAAAAGGAAAACAAAACAATCAATTCATGTATCAACATTCATGATCACAGCGGATGATAAACCAAACAACTAACAATTCAATCTTAGTCCCTAGCGAACAAGAAAAGCAATAAAGCACACATTCTCAAACAAATCACATTCCATAGCACACGACCAAATCGACACCATGGCCGACCGAAACCACAACCACCGATTACCTGCAATCTCTGACCGATCCCAACCCATCATCGAATTTTGATTTTTTGGTTCAGTTCCAACATTCCACCATCACTGCCGACACCAATTGAAGATTCCACCGCTGTCACCGGTCGATTTCAACACCCATCAACCATCACCGATACAATCACCGATCCCAATCACCGCCTCCAGATAATCATCTTCATCATCCTTCGACATCTAAATCACACGTCACCCCCACCTTCCGTATCTTGACCGCTACAATCATCACCATCGGAAACACCATTGAAGAAGTCGCCCCATCGAAAAGGTTGCCATCGTTGTCGTTGAATTCAATGCCATCACCACTAAAAATCATCGGGGGCGATTGTTGCTTGTGATTCGTCGGAGAGAGAGAGAGAGATTGCATCGATCAGAATTTTGAATTGCTCTCGGAGGAGTTTTGAACATTTGGAGAGTTCAATTTTGACTTTTTATATCTCTCTTTGAACATTTGGAGAGTTCAATTTTGACTTTTTATACACACAAAGCAAATGTGTTTTGTTGGTATTTTGTGTTCACTTTGACCGAGTCAAATCCATACACACAGCACATGTGTTTTGTGCTTTACTTGGTTTAAGTTGGATCAACATTTATTCCATCATATATCCATTCACACAATCAATTTTGATTTTCTTTTGTGCTTATTTTGACCGTCACATATCCGAGAATATATAAATTCACAATCTATTTTTTTTAATTGGGTCACTTAAATCTAAGCAATTAAACATGTGTCCAAATTAAAGTTAGTTGAGCCGAAATTATAATTTGATTAATTTCATCAGGTTTAAATAAAATTATTTGAAAAAAAAAATCATTTAATTTTAATTAGGGCGATTCAAATTTTATTACTTGTAATTGAACAGAGTTAACTCTTTAATTAGGTTGATCTAATTAAATTGAGTTTCGACGTTCTTTGGATTGGAAATAAAATTTTGAATTTGATTTTTGTTTAAACATACAAATTTTAAATCATTTTTGTTTTTAAATAAAATGGAAAATTTAAAATCAATCACTAACAATCGTATTTCGAGAAACCAAGCTATCCTTCTTGCTGCAGGTAGGAAAAGGTTTTATGAATTCAAACAAAGCAAATCAAGCCGAAACCAATCAAACAACAGCGACAAATCAATCAATGGCTGCAACCAATCAAACGACAGCAGCAAATCAAACAATGCATGCAACCAATCAAACAACAACAACATATCAAACACCAACAACAATTCATTGTTTGACACGACAAACATTTAGTTGTACATCCATCACATTGAGAAAGAACTGATGCATATATATCTATGTGATCTTGCAAATTCAAACAACACATTGTCTAATGATTTGATAAATGTAAGTCAGAGATCGAACAATCTCAAAGAATTAATCAAGCACAAATCAAGACATTAAATCAATAAAACTTCAGTTTAGCTCAAGAGATAAACCAGTTGCAAGACAAAATGGTTCAACAACAAATCAAACTTGAAGAGTTAGATGCTGAGCTTGCAAAAGCCACAAACATCAACAACACAAACATTCCTTCATTGCCTGAAATTCTTGAAGATAGAAAGATCAATTTATGCTCATCAGCATACATAGATGAAGTACAAGCATATCGGAAATATTGCAACAATATATCATACATGATAAAGGAGGAAAAAGCTTCACATGTAGAGAAATTACAAACTTCTGCAAATCAAATCATTTCATTAGAGAAAGAAGTTGATAAATTACTTAAAGAAAACCACAAGCTGAATGTTAAAGCAACTGAACTCACTGTGATGTTAACAAATACAAAGACTGAAGTTAAAGCCAAAATATCAAAAGCCAGTACAACCAAAACAATCAATGACTTGCAACATTACATTGAGCGTCTAAATCAAGTAATCAATACAGAAAAGGCTACAAATGCAGAATTGAAGATACAATATAAAGCCTTTAAAGATAAAATCAATTTTCTTCTGAAGGATGTAGACAAACTCCTTGGAGAAAGATTTAGTCTTCAAGATCAAGTTACAAGACTCATCGAGTCTCTAACAAAGACAAAAACAGATCATGCATCAACAGATGTTGAACTTGAGAATTTAAAGATGACTGCCAACAAGTTAGAAGAACTGCTTAATGCACAAAGAGATCAGAAGAAGAGTGATGGAACTACATACCATGTTGTTCCTCCTCCTTATAATGATAACTACATAGAAATGCCAACTTCAATGACCAGTCCAGTAAAAGAAGATTCAAATATGCATGATCATCCTCCAACAGACAAACCATCCACTATCACTCAAATCACTTC
>BJCO01732656.1:0-11221 GCA_018326465.1 Flaveria floridana
TTACCAAAAACTTCAAGTTTTTCAGATTCTTCTTCAAAAATCCCGTATCTTGCTCTTTCTCTCTCTAAAATATCGAGTTCTGCTTTCTTTTTCTGAAATTCCCGAAGATGGTAATGATGTGAACAAAAGTGGGTGACCATACCACCTTTTGTATCAAAATAAATGGAAAGTTTGCCCATTTGGCACTTTTGGCCCTTAAACAAAAGTAGACTTTTGTTTTCTTTCTTTTCTCTTTCTATTTTGTTCTTTTAATTTCTTTAATAAGAAATTACGGGTGTTACAACTTCTTTCTCTTTCACCAACTTTCCAAGCAAAAGGCTACTTTGACCTTTTAAAATTCAAGAATTTCTTGTTTGGTGAATAACTTCCCATAATGATTAAAGATACTTGGCTACATACCACTTTTAGAAGCCTTCTTTTCTTCCCTTTTCCTTGTTGAACGAAAGCCACTCCAAACCCCATAAAACATTTGAAACATTACCAAGCAAATAGTTATATAATACAAGTAAACCCACTTCACCTACACTTTAACATCACCCTCTTTCACTTCTTCTCCTTCCAAATTCGTCCCATACACACACACCACCATTCCACCATCTTCAAAACTTGTATTCTACAAATCTTGAGTGATTCAAGTGCCATTGTTGAAGACCAAGTGAGTTTGAATCTTCCAAGCATCCTACAGTAACCTTCCATCTTTTCTTGCTTGTTTTTAGTGAGAACTTGCTTTACTTTTTAATATATATGTACATAGATGTTTGATTTCATCATGATTATTCATCTCCTAGTTCATATGTAACAACACTCATCCACAAAAGTCTTTCATGTTAAAAATTATGCTTTAACTATCAAGGAGTTCTAAGAATAATATTTAATAAAAACATTTTAACATGAACTAAATAATGATTTTTGTTCTTAAAAAGTAAATATTCATAGGTCCATGTTTCACTAATTTACTAGTTGGTGGTTTTATAAAAAGGCCATACGGGTTTGTTAAAACCCAAGAAAAGTCACAAAAGAGTTACATTATGTTTATGAAATTTTAGATGTTTTACAAGTATTATTATGAATACTTATATATATTCAATAAGTTATATTTAGTTAGTGAGTTGTAATATGAACGTTGGTTATGACTAGATGGTAAGTTGATAAAGTTACAACTATGGTTATATATATATATAAACATGAAAATTTAAAAGGTAAAAATATGAACTTCATAACTAAACATTATGTTAGTTTAAAGGGGATGTTAAAGTGATTAGTAGATGACTTTTGACAAAGATGGCACATGATTAATTATTTTGGCATGAGACTTAAAATATAAATTTTTGGACCTTATAATACTAGTTACCAGGTCACTTAAAAAGATGAGTCAAGACAAATTAGTAAATTGATTAAAATAACTAAGTATTTTATTAAAGGAATTTTAGTTTCTAATATAATAAAAATTACTTAATAATTAGGTAAAACCATAATTTAATATGCGTTAAGGTTCATAAGAACTAGGTAAAATAAAAAGAATAATTCTATTAAAAAAATAATTAAATAATTATTTTACGAGTAAATATATATGTATTTATACTTGGATTATAAAAAACAAAAGCTAGTGATTTTGTTAGATGTCAATATTTCAAATTGTATTTCAATTACTATAAAACAAAGATTATTTTACCTAAGAAAATAATATTATTTTAAAACCCTAATTTCTATAATTTCATATGTAAATTACATAACTAATTACTAAACACTCGACTCACATCTCGAGTCGAGTCAAAATGATATTTAATTACCCAAATAATATATCAACTTCAAGATACAAAGTTTTTTAAACACTTTCAAGTGAAGTTTAATTTAATAATATTTTCAAAGTAATATATATTTCACAAATATCCATTTTGTGTCACCAACGGGTCGTCAAGTCAAACACGTTGTTACCAAGTGTGTGGATGAAATAGTTTTTACTTGAAAGACAAAGTGAACAGTCAACCCTCAGAGGTTACCTAGATCATGTAAGTACATGAGTATGTGTGAACAGAGAATATGTGAAACCCTAAGTGCACTACAACCAAGACTTAAGGTTTTAGAGGAATAGACATGTTTGACCTAGTTGACCCGTTTGACCCGTTGGTGACATTATATGTTGTAAACCATTTATACAGACATGAGCATATATAATACAAGTCATGTAAGTTCTTAGCATCTAGCATACTCAGTGTGTTCATAACACAACTAGTGTGTCATATAAAAGATCAGATCATGCATAACCTACTTATATGACCTAATACCATGAATTAGCATATAATGTTGGATCTACTAATCCTAACAAGATAAACATGTTGACTTTTACAAGCAATAAAATAGGATTCTATCTCTTCCCTATCTTATCTCCATGAACCGACTTGTTCAAGGATTATCCCGATGTGTTAAATCTTCATACGGTAGTCAAACCCAATAGTACTATCAATGATTACCTTGCTTTGGGAAATAAACTAACAGTCCGATAACAGGACTTCATACGGTAAGTAAACAACTTATATAACATGTGAAATCATTGATGAGTAAATGTGTCCAAGAAAATAGTAATTTGCATGTAATCTCCGCCAAAAGGAAAATAAGTAAAAATGGGGCCGAAACTCACCTATGAAGTGAGTCGGGTGTGAAATCTGTAAGTATCACAAGTGCTTCTAGGACAAACAAGGAAACTTATGTCTAAGTGATTGCTCCTACGTGTAATATGAGCAGGGTGCATTATTATCTTGTTCACCCATGTGCTTACGGTAGGCATAGGTAGGGGCAATCTATTACAATTACAGTCTAGCTTTGGTTGTGGTACTTATATAATGTTATAGTATTGTATGATCAACAATCAAATCATAGAAAGAATTATGGTCCATTAGACTGTTTGCTATTACTTTAAAACTTGTGAACTCACCAAATTTATGTTGGCACATTTTCATGCATGTTTTCTCAAGTATTTGACATTTGCATCAAGTTGAACTAGCTTGGGCCACTTCGTATTAAAGGTCATTCATGCTGTTTGGGACATTTATTTCTGTATTTGTCGATTTTGAAAACAATTTACATTAATTCATTTACTTCCGCAAGTTAACTCTGAAAACAATTATGTATTTTTAACACATTGCAACGTATGTTTTACTAAATCATGCAGTGGTCGATCAATGACTGTGATTCCATGACGTTCACGCCCTGCGGAAAACCGTTGTTGTTGGGGGTGTGACAGATTTGCATCAGAGCCATTGCCTATAGGGAAGTGGACCTAGACTATAATCGTGGTTCATTATATCACCTTAGCACTTTATACATTCACGTAACTTATGATAATTGTATTGGTGTGTTGTCTTGTCATAGATATGTCATCCGCATCCCGACCTATCTACGTGTTTGACTCTAACGAGGAGTACGAGCCCACATCACCAGCATCGTCTGCAGGATCCACATCTTCCACTATGATCCCTACACATGACGATTTGTCCCAGCCTACTATTCCCATCGCAGTAGAGACTCCTACTCCTAATTCTGGTCCCGTTCCCTCTGACCCTGTCCCTATCCCTTCTCCTGATACCACGGGAGACTTGCCTGAAGACCATGACTATGGATTACCCCCTCCTCCTCCTCCAGGCATGGTTTGGTGGATACCCAAACATTCACCCCACACTATACTACCCTATGAGCTTGTTCCAGGAATCGTTTGTCGTATTGTCCCCGACATGTCGATGATCATCCTAGCGAACGAGGTTCATTATTACGCCAGGATGGTAGTTGGACCCCGTCATAACACCACCGACCCGCAACCAGCTGACTCTTTCCCTAAGCCCGTAGACCCCCACCCCGAGCCAACAGACCTTCTTCTCGAGGCAGTAGACCTTGCTCCCGAGCCTGCTGATCTTGCCCCATTGTCCGACGACACTAAGCTAGTAGGATTGGATTCTGAGTCCACCGACTCCGTCTCCTAGGCCGCTGATACCAAGCCTGTAGGTCCCAACTCGGAGCCTGTTGAGTCTACCTCCCAGCCTAGTAATCCCATTCCCTAGACTACTGACCAGTCTGTTGATCCCATTCCCCAGCCTGCAAACACTGATTCTCTTGACCCCCACCACTGATCCTACTGCTATTTCTCATATAGTCGTTGACCCTTAGCCAGTGGTCATGGATACACCCCGAGACGTTGCGTCGACCCTGCCCTCACCATCATTTTGATCCTACCGGAATCACCCCGAGGGTGCACTTTGTGCACACACCCCTCGGAAACATGTTCGCATCCCAATCTACCCTATTACACCTACTCCTGACCGTACCCCAGAGCATATGCCTAAAAGGCGAAGGATCGATATCCGCCGGTGGGAATGGATGCCTAGCTGGGTGGATGAGTGCTGGACATAGAGGGTATTCCCTCTACCTTTGAGGTGGGTGAATCATCACGTGCCCCACGTTCGATGCCTCTCACTCGAGAGCCAGTGGAGTTTACCGTACCCCTATTAGTGGCACGTTCTACGAGGCACGATCAGCAGATACATAAGACACAAGCCGAGCTTACTGGGGTACAGGAGACCATTGATATGGAAGACATGGAGTTCCGACTATTATATATCGAGGAGGACAGATACCTCGATGACCATGCATTACACATGATGCATGATAGGATTACTTGCGTGCAGCATGAGATTATGACGCTAACACAGAGGATGGATGCTACAAAGCAGAGGGTGATGATGGCCGAGCAGCGTGCAGCGGCAGCAAAGAAGAGAGTGGTTACACTTGAGGGACACATGGAGTCATCCACCACACTGGCAGTTGTATGTGTGCTGATAGCTATGGTAGCAGTGCAGACAGGCGTATTTACTCGTTCATTTCATTGATTGCCTATCTTGAGCGGGCTGTGCTCACGTAATATTTGGATATTAACTTGGTTGTAGGAGTATGTACTCTTAAATACTTTGTATTTTGTACAATTATTTCAAGTTATGTTATCTTTTATATTACGTGATTGCTTGGTTGTTATGATTGTTTGCTATTGGTGCACATGTGTTTGACATCATTACATATTGTCTTATCTTACTTATCATTATGATTTAAAGAAACATGCCACCACGAAGAAGAAATGTCCGAACCAACATGGGAAGCAGTACTCCCATGACAGCAGCAGCTATCGAGCAATTAGTGGCACAACGAGTAGCAGATGCCATCGCACATCACGAGGCGAACCATAGTGCAGGAGGATCTGAGGTGAATGGAGGAAATGGAAGTGGCATAGGAAGTATCATAATATCTGTGTAATTAAAGACTTGAGATAGAAAGGGTCATTGTTAATGTTTAATTATTACTAATATGATTAAACTTATAACACAGGATCTGATGCCAATGCCAAGGTATGCTCTTACAAGACCTTTCTAAATTGTAAGCCGCTTAATTTTTGTGGTAATAAAGGAGCTGTTGGCTTGGTCTGTTGGATTGAGAAGATGAAGTGAGTTCAAAGAATCAGTAACTGTGCAGAGGAAACAAGATGAAATTTGCCACATGTACCTTTGAGGGTCAAGCACTCACTTGGTGGAATGCTTATACCCAGACCTTGGGTATTGATTTCGCTTATCAAATCACATTGGATAAGTTGAAACATATGCTGACTGACGATTACTACTCTTCGAATGAATTACAAAAGCTTGAGGTAGAATTCTGGAACCACACTATGAAGTGCGTAGAATTGACAAGCTACACCACTCGATTTCACGATCTTGCTCACTTATGCCCTCACATGGTTAACCCGGAATTCAAGCGAATGGAAAGGTATATTTGTGTCCTTACACCCTAAATCCCGAGCATGATGACCTCGTCCAAGCCAGCTACCATCCAAGAAGCGGTTAGAATATCCCATGATTTGACTAATCAAGCTTTATGGCAGGGAATGTTTGTAAAGAAGACTATGGTAGAAAGGAGTTATGAAAACAAAAGGAAGTGGGACAACAACCATGGCAGGAATGCTCCACATCAAACTCAAAACAGACAAGAAGTTGTTAGGGTGTTCACTGCTGGCCCATCTGAGAAGAAAGCAAAATGTGGGTATGCTAGAACCCTACCTAAGTGTAACAAGTGCAAATTCCATCATCTGGGCGTATGTGTGGACTCCATGTGTCAGAAATGTAAGCGTTTTGGTCATGCAACAAAGGATTGTCGCAAGGCGAACCCTACCCCCAAAATAGGAAACAATCAGGGATGTTTTGAATGTGGCATTCTTGGACACTTTCAAAAGGATTGCCCGAATCTAAAATAGGCCAGTGGAAACAACGCACGCAGTAGAGCTTTTATGATTGGATCTGGAGAAGCTCGATAGGACCTGATCATTGTCACGGGTACGATCCTCATAAACAATCACTGTGCCTCTATTTTATTTGATATGGGTGCCGATAGACGTTTTATGTCTAGTGAGTTTAGTTCACTGCTTGGAATTGCTCCCACATATTTTACTTCTAAGTATATAGTAGAATTAGTCGGCGGTAAGTTAATCGAAACCAACAAGATCATACAAGGGTGTATTCTGAATTTGGCGGATTACTCGTTCGACATAGATTTACTACCTGTGACACTCGGGAGTTTTGATATCATTATTGGCATGGATTGGTAGCCGAAAAATCAAGCAAAAATCATTTGTTGTGAGAAAATTGTTGCATTCCACTTCCGAGTGGACAGACAATCTCGATTCAAGGAGAAAGTGCAGAACTATGCTAAGGATCATTACGGGTATGAAGGCACGAAAGTACTTATAAAAAAGGCTATCATGCAATCTTAACACACGTGGTAGAGAAGCAAGCTGAGGAGAAAAGAATCGAGGACATACCTATCATGCGAGACTACCCGGAAGACTTTCCCAAGGACTTGCCCGGACTTCCACCTCAAAGACAAGTTGAATTTTGAATTGACTTGGTACCTGGAGCTGCTCTAGTAGCACGATCATCATATCAACTAGCACCATCAGAGATGCAGGATTTGTCAACTCAATTGAAGGAATTGTTAGATAAAGGATTCATAAGCCCGTGGTTCTCACCCTGGGGAGCTCCGGTCTTACTTTTCAAGAAGAATGATTGATCATTCTGAATCTGCATCGACTACAGGGAATTAAACAAACTCACTATCAAAAATCGATATCCACTTCCATGAATCGATGACTTATTCGATTAGTTTCAAGGTTCTAGCTATTACTCGAAGATTGTTTTATGTTCGGGATATCACTAATTACTAATCCAAGAGGAGGATGTCCCTAACACTGCCTTCCGAACTCATTATGGTCACTGTGAGTTCATGGTCTTGCTATTTGGGTTAACCAATGCACCAGCTGTATTAATGCATCTCATGAATAGAGTGTGCAAACCCTACTTGGATAAATTTGTGATCATATTCATCGATGACATGTTGATATATTCACAAACCAAGGATGAGCACGAACAACATTTAAGGTTAATCTTGGAACTACTAAAGAACGAGAAGTTGTATGCAAAATTCTCAAAATACGACTTCTGGATCCGAGAAGTGCAATTTCTCAGGAATGTGGTTAACGAGAAGGGAATACATGTTGACCCATCCAAGATAGAGGCCATTAAGAACTAAGAAGCACCGAAGACTCTGATCGAGGTGCGACAATTCTTAGGTCTTGCAAGTTATTACCGGTGCTTCATTAAAAATTTCTCTAAAATAGCCCAACCATTGATGACTTTAACCTAGAAAGACAAGAAGTTTGATTGGGGTGATAAACAATAAGCGTCATTTCAATTATTGAAGAAAAAACTATGTTGTGCACCAATTGTGTCCCTACCGGAAGGAACTGATGTTTTTGTGATGTACTACGACACATCACAACAAGGACTTGGTTGTGTGCTAATGCAACACGATAGGTCATTGCTTACGCTTCTCGACAATTGAAAGTGAATGAGGAAAATTATACTACTCACAACCTCAAATTAGGAGCTGTCGTTTTTGCAGTAAAGATTTGGTGACACTATTTGTATGGTACCAAGTATACTATATTTACTGACCATAAAAGCCTTCAACACATCTTCAATCAAAAGGATTGAACATGAGACAACGCATGTGGGTTGAGTTACTGAACGACTATGATTACGAGATTCGCTATCACCCTTAAAAGGCGAATGTTATAACATACGCTTTAAGTAGGAATGAATGAACCAAAACCTTGCGAGTGCGAGTGTTGGGAATGACAATCCACACGATTCTAACTACTCAAATTCATGACGCTCAATCCAAAGCACTAAAGAAACAAAATTTAAAGAAAGAATCTCTTTTCGGCATGGATAAACAATTTGAGATCAAGTATGATGGAGCTCGCTACTTCATGAACCAAACTTGGGTACCAAATTTTGGAAACTTGAGGGATCTTGTGATAAACGAGGCACATAAATCCAGATACTCCATCCACCCATGCTCGGATAAGATGTATCAGGACCTGAAGGAGTTATACCGGTGGCCTAACATGAAAGATGACATAACCACCTATGTTAGTAAGTGCCTAACATGTTCAAAGGTTAAGGAAAAATATCAGAAGCCATCAGAGCTACTGCACCAACTAGAAATTCCTCAGTGGAAATAGGAACATATTTCCATGGACTTCATAACAAAACTACCTAAGACATCAACCGGGTGTGATACGATTTCGGTAATTGTGGACCGATTAACAAAGTATGCACATTTCCTACCAATTAAAGAAACTGATAAAATGGAAAGGTTGACCGGGATCTATCTCAAGGAGTTTGTCTCAAGACATGGTGTGTTAATCTCCATCATCTCCAATCGAGACAGTCGATTCACCTATAGATTTTGGCAATCATTACAAAAGGCCTTGGGTACATGATTGGACATGAGTACCACATACCACCCGTAAATAGATGGTCAGAGTGAAAGGACTATCCAATCATTAGAAGACATGCTTAGAGCTTGTGTGATAGACTTCGGACACTATTGCGATACGCATCTACCTTTAGCTGAATTTTCTTATAATAACAGTTATCACATTAGTAGCAAGGCTGCATTATTTGAAGCACTACATGAAAGGAAGTTTTGATCACCATTGTGTTGGACCGAGGTCGGTGATAGTCAACTTACTGGTCCTGAGATCATACACTAGACAACTGAAAAGATCACTCAGATTCAGAACCGACTCAAAGTCGTGCGTGACCGTCAGAAAAGCTACGCTGATGTGAGACGCAAACCATTAGAATTCCAAGTGGGAGATAAAGTTCTATTTAAAGTCTCACCTTGGAAAGGAGTTATCCATTTTGGTAAACATGGTAAGCTAAACCCCAGATACATTGGACCATTTGAGATCCTGGCAAGGATTGGTTCCGTAGCTTGCAAACTCAAACTACCACAAGAACTTAGTAATGTTCATGACACTTTTCACGTGTAAAATCTGACGAAGTGCTTGTCAGATGAAACCCTGGTTGTACCACTCGACGAGGTTTAGATCAATGATCAACTTCATTTTGTTGAGAAACATGTTAAGATCATGGAACGAGAGGTGAAGAGGATGAAACAAAGCAGTATTCTCATTGTGAAGGTCCGGTGGAGTTCCAGACAAGGACAAGAATTTACCTGGGAACGCATGGATCAAATGAACTCAAATACCCTTACTTGTTTGACACCCTAGCGACTACAGAAGACACCAACTAAATTTCGGGATGAAATTCTTTCTAACCTTGGGAGTATGTGACAACTGGCAAATTTCAGGTCAATACCTAGCCCGACATAGTCATAATTATGCATATTTTATATGAGTTTCAATTGAGTTCTATCTATTTAAGGTCATTTCATGCATTGAAAATGTTCATGCATAACATTTCATGCATCGGTGATTCGACGTAATTACCATTTTTACATGTGGTACAACCGGCACACACAACGTTTG
This sequence comes from Flaveria floridana, assembly GCA_018326465.1. NCBI lineage: Eukaryota > Viridiplantae > Streptophyta > Magnoliopsida > Asterales > Asteraceae > Flaveria > Flaveria floridana. The sequence goes on from BJCO01732656.1 coordinate 9,929, forward strand.
TGATAATTAATACATACATACTGTTAAAAATTTTAAAGTGTTTCAAATTATTTTAGGTTCCAAATTAAATACATTGAAAAAACTTAAATTTATAAATAAACCTAATCGCGTAAATTGATATTTTACCCAGAACGAATCTTTTTAACGCGACTGCTAAATACATGATGCATCATTAATATACCATCAATATTAAAAGATATGATATAATACAATTTCTTATAATATTTTAATTTATTTTAAAAAGTAAAAATATAAAAATATGTAAAAATACCAATAGTGAAATAAATATCACCCAAATACTCAATGCTACACGAAAACTAAAAACCAAACTCCCATTTTTCCCCCTTGTAACCGTCCCTCAACCTTCCCCACCTCCCTTTTTCTCTTTCACCAACTTTCCAAGCAAAAGACTAGTTTGACCTTGTAAAATTCAAGAATTTCTTGTTTGGTGAATAACTTCCTATCATGATTAAAGTAACTTGACTCCATAGCACTTTTAGAAGCCTTGTTTTCTTACCTTTTCCTTGTTGAACGAAACCCACTCAAAACCCCATAAAACATTTTAAACTTTTCCAATCAAATAGTAATATAATACAAGTAAACCCTTAACACTTAACCTACACTTCAACATCACCCTCTTTCACTTCTTCTCCTTTAAAATTCACCCCATACACACACCAACATTCCACCATCTTCAAAACTTGTATTATACAAATATTGGGTGATTCAAGTGCCATTGTTGAAGACCAAGTGATTTTGAAGCTTTCAAACATCCTACATCAACCCTTCCATCTTTTCTTGGTTGTTTTTAGTGAGAACTTTCTCTACTTGTTAATATATATACATATATGTATCATTTCATCATTATTATTCATCTCATAGTTCATATGTAACAACATTCATCCACAAAAGTCTTTCATGTTAAAAATTGTGCTTTTACTAACAAGGAGTTCTAAGAATAACATTTAATACAAGACATTTTAACATGAACTAAATAATAATTTTTGTTCTGAAAAAGTAAATATTCATATGTCCATGTTTCACTAATTTAATAGTTGGTGGTTTTATAAAAAGGCCATAGGGGTTTTTTAAAACCCAAGAAAAGTCACAAAAGAGTTACATTATGTTTATGAAATTTTAGATGTTTTACAAGTATTCTTATGAATATTTGTATATATTCTACAAGTTATATTTAGTTAGTGAGTTGTAATATGAAAGTTGGTTAAGACTAGATGGTAAGTTGACAAAGTTACAAGTGTGGTTATATATATATATATATATATATATATATAT
>BJCO01732676.1:0-16224 GCA_018326465.1 Flaveria floridana
TGTGGAAAGCCAAATCATCAAGTGTGTCTGAAAGTGAGGATAAGATGAAGAATGTTGTCTCTCCGACTTCTCAAGGACAGTGAGGGGAGTTTGTTATGTGTGATGCCTCTGGGAAACCCAAGCCAGTGAAGACTTGGGTCCCACTCCTAAACTATTCTTTTATGTTTTGTGCAGGTTGTCCTTTATAGCGCTATCACTAACACCTGGATTATTGATAATGGGGCATCTAGGCACATGACCGGGAATCTGTCTCTCCTTTTCAATGTCAAACAAATCAAAGGGGGACATGTATCTTTTGCAAGAAACAATGGAGGCTATATCACAACTCAAGGTGTATCTATTAGAGGTTAACGGTGTAAAAAAGAAAGACGATGTGACTTAGTAAAAATCTAGTTCGTAGTCCGTCAGTATGTTTCGCTGTCTTTAATTTTTTCTGTCAATTTTATTTTATTTCCTTTCTATCTTAAAAATATCAAAAACACAAAAAGATCTTCTGTTTTAGAATTTTAGGGGGAGAATAATTTCAGTTTCAGTATTTATTACTTAAAAAAAGTGGGGCGGACAGGTAAGCTGAAAAGCAAAGATATCAAATCTGAGAAATTGATTCAGTACAGTGGAAAATGATAGTACACAAATATTGAATCATTTAGGACACCAAAAGGATTTTCATTTTTGAAATGTTATATTGAAATTTTTATAAAATTATAAGTCTGAGAAGTCAAAGCCTAATAAGTTGAAAAATGATATAAGCTAGTCTGTTACTGTGGTTACATGGAGAAAGTATATCTAGGGGTGCATGTCCATTATTTGATGTGTCGATAGATTTAACACAATAGACTAGTAGACGTCATTGGTGAATCACTTAAATTAAATCAATCAACATGTTGTGAGTTCCCATCTTATCCCTGGTCTACACAATCAATAAATTTCCAATAAGGGATGAGGAGCAAAAAGAAAGCCACAAATATGTGCGAATGACCAAAACTATGAACAAAACATATGAAAAATGCAAAACGCAATCAAGTTAATGACAAATGTCATTGTTGCATCAAATGTATTATAAAATTGCTCTAACAAGAAGATAGGAAGTGTGCCTCTCTTTTATGCGATGATACTGACCTGAGGATAAGCTTAACCTATATATTCTAAGAATTCATTATTGTTTGCACCTCTCTGCTGTGCAATGGCACTGACCTGAGGCTTGGCATCTCTTTGAAAGCTCTTAGAACAGTTTCTTCTTGACTAAAACCCATAGACCGCTCAAATATCTCCTGAGAAAGGTTGATTATCATATAAGCGTGGGATCCATAAATACTTATTGAACTAATACGCCTAAATTATCACCAATGTGTGTCAAAAATCTGTGTATGGATTTAAGTGGACAAATATACTGACAATCATCGTGGCTGCATCTCTCGATGTTCAAAATCAATGTGTGCTATACAACAGCTCTAGCATGATTTCCTGTTAGTGCTTTTAACTCTTAAGATGAATGAGATTCTGTGAATCGTATATATAATGTTCTCTGTTATCGATATAAATACAAAAGGTCCCAAATGATTATGTTTTATGCCTATCTGATTCCATGTGAATCTTTCTAGAAATGATGTTAATATTTGATGATGTTCTGCTCAGGGGGATAAATTGTTCAAGTGATGCTAAAATATTTTCAACTCTCCTCAAATGAAAAATACAAAAATATGTCTTATTTTAGTTTCATTTCAAATTTTTCCTGGTTTAGTTATGTTTGTATTAAGTTGATGTCAGACTATATAACAAGACTAAACTCTGTGAATGTCACATAATGAACTGAACGTTAACTGTGAAAAGCTTGTTTCCGAAAGATAAAAGGATCATGTCTGAGGTGATCAAACAGTTTTCACTTAAAAGGATCATGTATGAGGTGATCAAATGGTTTTTCAGTTAAAAGGATCATGTCTCAGATGATCAATGGTCATAATGTCATTTATCAAAGATAAGTATGCGAAATAGTGGGCCAAACGAAGTCAAATTCACAAGTATGGCTCAATCACATGACTAGACCATAAGTATGGCCCAATCACACGATTGGACCATAAGTATGGTCCAATCGCACGATTGGACCATAAGTATGGCCCAATCACACGATTGGACCATAAGTATGGGCCAATCACATGACTGGACCACAAGTATTGCTCAATCGCACGACTGGACCATAAGGATGGTCGAGTCACACGATTGGCAACCTTAGTATGAACCGATCATACGATTGGTTGAAAGCGTATAGGTCAGTTGTACGATTGAACCTCAGTCGCACGTATGAACCATGTGAATGGGGCCAGTCACACGACTGGAATTCAAAACAGTATAAAAGGGGTTTCAGTCGGTCGTAACCCTACACTTGGTTTCAAACTCTCTCGAATACCCGACTAGCTAAGGACCCTTTTTGAAATTTTTCTTGAGATTTAACTTGCTTATTTGATTGCTAACGGTTCCGCATTGATCAACAGGTACTTTCAAGATGAGAATGTGATGTTTAGTACCCAAAATCGATCGAAAGTCAGAATGAACAATATCCAAACTAAACCGAAATGAAAAACACCAAATTGGACCTTTAAATGAAATTAAAAGTGAATTTAATGTATATATAGTGTTATAACAAGTCATGGAGCATCTAATGACTGTAATCTTGACATGGATATTGCTGATTCGAAGAAAATTCAAATTTTCGGTCGCGTACAGTGCGTATGCGACTGGACAGTCTGATGAACTTCAATCACACGATTGAACCAGACACATGATTCAATCACACGATTGACTCAATCGGTGTGTCAGTCGTATGACTGGCTTAATCGTATGTCATGACATGCGAGTAAGCTCAATCGGATGCTCAATCGTACGATTGAGTTCAGGTTCAATCGTACGATTGAACCAGTATGATAAGATCTGTTCAAATTCAAATGTTTCTTCCATGTGGATTGGTCTAACTTGTTATTCTAATGGTTGTTGTTTATCTTATAGTAAAAATGGCAGAAAGGTGGACAATGAGTACTAAGCACAACATTTGTGCTTACCTGAACACCACATCGAGGAATGCTACCGAGTTTGTAGGAATTATCGAATTCCTAAACCGCTCCAGGATCTACAGGGTGATTTCTACAACTTGCACACCTTACAGATCACTACATCAAGCGTTCTGGGAGAATGCTGTAGTAGATCGTACCATTGAGCCATATCGGATCTGGAGCTCTATTTTCGGTGAGGCTATAGATATCAGTGAAGATAACTTGAGGAGAGTGTTGGATCTGGGAGACGACAGGGATTATTCGACCAAACTACATCCCATGACAGTTAGGGGCTACTTTCTAAGGATTAAGTACGTCGGTGACATCAATGTCGGTGTGCTTAATAAGAGCAACATGTGCCCTCCTTTCAAGTATCTAGTTCATGTGATTCGGAAGTGCATAGCTTCTCGACATGGTGGATTCGATGAGCTCAGTGGTCAGATTCAGAACGTGTTTGTGGTGTTTGTTCTAAACTATACATTCAGCTTCTCCAAAATGTTCTTCAATTATATGAAGGATAACATAGAGGCGAAAGGGAAGGAGAGTTTTTGTATGTACCTGAGACTCCTCCAGATGATCATTAACGAGAAGCTACCCAACCTGCCAAAGAACAAAGAGGACGAGGTGTCATTGGAAGTGATGGATGACACTACTTTGGGAAGGATGAAGGTTTATAGGGGAAAGCAGACAAAGCCCCCAGTGAGAAGATTGTTTGGCCATCTGGCCAATGCTGACTACGCAGCACCAGCAAGGAAGAAGTGGCATCATGATGAGAGTGACTCAGATGTTGAGCATGTGGTGATTCCAGACGATGATGATGATGATGATGACCCGGATGAGGGTCATAGAGGTGGTTCGTCTGCTGCGGGTGGCTCTGACCAGCCTACAGTTCACCTAGATCTCCCCCTATGGAAGATTTGGGAAATTTTGACTTGGGAGAGGAATCAAAGGACTCTGAGGAAGAGCCTCTTACTAGACAGGTTGGTAGCAAGTGGGTTGCTATAGATAGAAGGAAGGAGGTGGTTGGTACCTGCCAGGCTAGTTCGAAGGGTGTTGATACTGAGGAAGCTGATCCATCCTACACACCCGAACAACCAATCAACAAAGGAAAAGCACCTGCTGCCACGTGGACAAGTAGGAAAAGGATGGCCCAACCCTATGGGAAAAAGGGGAAACACCAAAGGATTATTTTGATGAGTTCTTCTACTGCCACTACCACTATCACAGCCACTACCACTATCACAGCCGCTACCACCGACATACCCACCACCATACTAATACCCACATCTTCCTCACCCTCAATACCCAAAACTACACCTCTACAAACCATTCCTATCCCCATACCCATCTTCACAACCTCAACCACCGAACCTACCGTTACATAAGTCGGTACCTCAACCTTTCATATTCCCCCTTTCCAGAGCACTGCTATTCCCACAGTTGGGTTAGAGGAACAACTAGCAAGCCTTAACAGGGTAGTGCTCAAGCTATTGGTAGCTGATGATCTGAAGACTGCCCAGATTAGCCAATTAATGTCAGTGAATGCAGCAAAAGGCCAGCAAATTGCCAAACTGACTAAAAAGAATGAAGCCCATGAGCGGGCTTTAGTTCGAGCTTATAAGGCCCTTTAAGCTCAGAATGAGCTTGTGTTGGCATCCACCAAGAAGATCGAGGATCTTGAGAAGAAGAACAAGAAGATCGTGTTGAGGTTGAAGGGAAAAAGAGCGGAGACATTAAAGATTAAAGGAGATGGAGATGATGATGACGACTCTAGTGATGATGAATCAGATGATGAGGATGATGAGGAAGAGTCAGATGAGAGTGGAGAGGAGAAGAGAAAGATGATGATGATGATGACGAACCTGAAGGTGATGCGAATTGTCAGCCTCAAATCAATCTGAGAAGGAGAGGCAGACTAAGCAAAGTCGAGATCGGGGAGCCTCTTCCTTAGCTCCTCAAGCCAATGAGCCTCAAGATAAAGATCAAAGTAATGATTAAGAATGTCTATGTGGTTTGAAATCTTTTGTAATTAAACATTGTATTACATTATTGTAAACGATGATAATTTATGTTTAATACCTTGATGAGTCATTAATGTGTGCTTTGCTAATCATTCTTTCAAACAGATACAAATCGACAGGTCGACGATTTCGATGTTGCTCCCCTTTAGCAAATTAAGACTCAGATAACAATGATTCTTGATTTGCAAGGGATTGTAAGAAGATCTGTGAGTTACACACCTGAAAAGAAAGAGATTATTCATGACTTGACCGACGAACAGCTTGCAAATATGTTCAGATTAAATCTTTATAAGATTGTGAGAGATGCTACTGAATTTGATGTCATTAGTGATGAGGAGCTACAAGGAGTCGATGAGATAGAGATGGAGGATGTCACGTCAGAGTACTATCCACAATACACAAATTATGATGGAGAAATTTTACCAGACTTGGGTGAAACCTTTGTTAGTGGAGCATTTGACAAGGTTGATGAGAAAGTCACAGAGAAAGAAGTTGCAGAAAATAAAGCTCAAGCTGATGATGTTGATGTTAAGCAAAGGAAGGCTGAATGGGCTGCATGTCTAGCTGAGATGAAAACTCAGAGAGAGCCTCCAAAGCAGAATGCCTATACCAAGTTGTATAAAGTTAAGAGACATCAGAAAGTATCAGGAAAAATTATCAGCTGGGCCTATTTTGAGGATTTAAGTGTTTATGCTGTCAAAAGGGAGAAAAGGATTGAGTATTACAGACATCCACATGATCTGAAAACCCTCCCAGGCTTTGCACTGAATAGACTTGCATGCCTAAACCTGCTGTATACATACCCAGGAAAGATGTCGGGTTGGTGTGAAAAGGCACTGAAGAAAGAGTACCACACGAGATGGGTGAACTTTAAACCTCAACAACCGAAGACGTTTGTTAGCAAAACGGAAGTTGATCCTATCTCTGGTGGACAGAAGTTGGTGTTGAAGTGGAGACCTCCAAGAACAATGTCAAAGATTCCATTAAGGGAAACGCCACAGGACTTCACACCTCAGTTTAAATGGTGGTACTATGATTGGAGGACGGGAGAAGCGGTGATTGTACTTAACCAGAAGGGAAAGATTGAGACTACCAGGGTGTTTAACAGGATGTGGCTTACCAACTTGTCCCCAGACGATGTCTATACTCTATACAAGTGGCCACTATTCTATGATACACAAGATATTGTACAAGCTCTACAATTTCAGCACGTGATCATACTCTGTTTTGCATTTAAGATTCATGCTAGAGTCTCAAAAGAGGAGAAGTACAAGAAATTTGAAGAGCATGTGAAGAATGTTTGACAATAGAGTAAACTAGGTCCAAGGGGGAGTTTGTTGATACATGATGTACCTAGTTCTTTATACTAAAATGTTTATATCTTTCATTACTTACACATGTGTAATTCAAGAATATTATTATAATGTAAAGTGTGTTTGGATGTCTATTTATATTTGATTATATAATATTCGTATAACATTTATTATTACACGCATGAATGAACATTATATATAGGTTTGGGGTTATTGTGTATAGTTCTGAGTCAACAATGATTCAGAAATGTATTTGACTTAGTCTTGTGGTTATTCATGCTAATGGACCATGCTCATGGACCAAATGCACGAATGGACCATGCTTATGGACCAGTCTCATGACTAAACCAGGTGACTGGATCAGTCGCACGACTGAGTCATAAGACTGGCTTAGTTGCATGACTAAACCATTTGTAGAGTTTAGTCGTGCGTATGAATCAATTGCTTGACTCAGTCGCACGACTGAACCTGCTAATGGCTCAGTCGTACGACTGTATACTGCAACCTATAAATACCACGTAATTCGTGGAAAAAGAGAACACATAGAATATCATCATACCCTAGCCGTCCAGAGCGTCTCAGTTTGTCCATCCAACTTCATAGTTCATCCCTGATTGATTTCTACGTTCTTAATGTTGTTTTATCGTTAGATCGATCAGGGTTTACGTTCTCACTGATTGGATCGCCAATCAAATAGGATTCCGCACTATTTGATTTGGTTTCATGTTGAATCAGTTAGTACTTCGTACGTACACGGTCCTAATAGTATAAGAATAAAACATCTTGCACGCTTGATGCAGTCTTCTTGTTCAGCCTGGTCATCAAAAGGATTAACTTTTATATGTTGTATATTCTGGATCTAACACTATATTTTGAATATAGTGGGTCTTCACATAATTCATTTATTAGAGGAGAGAGTGATACGGACATGATATATCATCTAGGTTGAACTGTTAATAATTATGTCTTTCAAATTCATGTAAAATATTCACCAATATTCTAACATGGGAGTTGCATGGATCTTCTATGGGGTTTTTCTTTAACTCAACCAACAACATATCAACATAACAAAGCGGGTCATAATTTGAGGTCGGTGTGCCAACATGCACCTCACAGTTAGATGATATACAAACAGAACAAGGTCGCTAAAATGATGAAGGCACTGTTTCTAATGTTTCAGAAGGTAATTCATTAAAAAATTTATTTTAATTAATTTTATATATTTTTATAATTTTAATTGTAGTTTTATTTATTATGGTTGAAGGTCATTTTCCTAGAGAAACGAAAAATAGTGAAGATTCTCCTTCAGACTATGAATCGGAAGAAGATGCAACGATCCCTTCTTTACCTGAGCAATGCAATCAGGAATTTACCAGATTTCTTGATTTGAATGTTGAAAGAATGAGAATGGATGAGGATTATACACCCCTTGATAATTTTGATGATGATGATATGCGCTTTTAGAATAAGCAAGAAAATGAAATATGTTTAAATATGTATTTCACATCCAAAAAGCAAGTGGACTATGCTATTCGATTATGGAACTCACACAAAATCGAGAGATATATATGTCGAATAGCTGACCAAAAGTTTACAAAGCCGAATGTTTTAGCGGTAAGCATCCAAACAATGACACACCCTTGTGTTTTTTGGACTATATCGGCAAGAAAATGCAATAATTCTCACTTGTGGCGAGTCACTCAATGGACCCCAACACATAGTTGCTTCACCACCATGACACGCAACAATAACCGGTCCCTTAGATCTAAAGTTCTCGCAGCCCATATCTATGCACAAGTTGTTGCAGATGTATCATTTCCTGTTAAACAGATTCAAGCTTGTATAAAAGACAAATTACATGTTGATATAACATATGGCAAGGCGTGGGCTGCTAGAAGAAAAGGTATCGAGAATATATATGGTAGCTGGGAAGAAAACTTCAATGTTTTACCAACCTACCTTTTGGTGTACAACAATCAAACCCTAACACCGTTGTACAGTGATTACATCATACCAACAGGCCAACGGATTGTGAACTGTTCAAGTATGTGTCTTGGGCCTTCCGTCCAAGTATTGATGCTTTCAAGTATCGCATTCCTCTAATCTCTATAGATGCCACTCATCTAAAGGGACCTTACAGGGGAAAATATTGATTGTTGTTTCTTAAAATGAAAACAATATGATATTGTCGGTGGCGTACGCGCTTGTGGATGAAGAGACTACTGAGAGTTGGAAGTGGTTTCTTCAACAGTTTTAGGAGAATGTTCAAGATCCTATCGAGCGCAAGCTGCGTGTTATATCCGATCGACATGTAGGGATCTTACATGCCATGGAGAATCTAGATTCCTGGAAGAAGCCACACGCCTATCATCGATTTTGTCTATGACATATATGAAGCAACTTCGCACAAAAATTCAAGAATGTGAGTTTGAATATGTTGTGTTAGGATATTGGAAGCACAACGCAAGAAAGAAAGTACGAAAAATGTATGGCGGAGCAGAAAGCAACAAATATAAAAGCATGGCGGTACCCAAAAGCAATTCCAAAAAGCAAGTGGACCCTGCTTTATGATAGGAGAAATGATCGACAGCATAACCTAACCATTAACATATCTGAAAGTATGAATAATATGTTACGTGGTGCCAGGATGCTCCTAATAAAGGCTTTAGTTGAATATACGTTCAAGAGAGATGTTGAACAATATGCCAAAAACTTCCGTAATGCGTCATACTGCTCTACGGCGTTAACCGACCACATGTGGAGATTGTTCAATCAGTGTGAACGTCGAGCATGAGCACACAGGGTATTCATTTATGATGTACAAGAACAAAGGTATATGGTGGAGACAATGTTTCAAACTGACGAATCAGGTGGTGATCCTTACACCTTAGAATTCCATAACCGCACGTGCTCGTGTGGTAAGTGGAAGATTTTTCAGATCCTATGTAGCCATGCCATTGCTATTTAGCAATTGGCTATATGAAGATCCAATAAAAATTGTTGATCCCTGATTCTATTCAGAAATGTATCATGCATAATACAACAACCATTTTTGCCTTGTGCCTCATATGGAAGAATGGGAACATGCTGGTTGGATACTGAGGATTACTGCCCTATAAGGAAGGCGACGTGCAAGAAGGATACGTAATGAGATGGATGCCAACTATCCTGAAGAAAGGATGGCTTGTAGGTGTTCTGGTTGTAAGGAAATAGGTCACATGATCAATAGGTGTACACACCAACAACATTGATAACTCTAATTATTTTTGTGTGTTTGTTAGGTTGAATATGCAATTTTCTTTTCTATATGTTGTAATTATTATGTATTCTTTTATTGACCTTTATTTATTGTATTTTTAATATATGTCTTATTTTCTTATATTGAATGCATAACAATATAAATACGTGCATCTATCTAACTGTCTTTACATATTTCCAACACTCTTCACCAAATTCTTTTATTGACCTTTATTTATTGTAATTACGGTTCTTTATCACCAACGGTAAGATTTAATATTTTTATATTTTTTGTAATATTTTTTTCCTATAAAATAAATTATTTGTATGTTTTTTCCAGCATATTGAACGGTGGATTAGAAGATTAATGTTGTGGAGACGTAAACAAGTACTTAAAAATAGCCCTTTAAATACGCATTGGACTATATTAATACCACAGTTTTACGATCACCTTTTACTACAGCCAACAAATACATTTGCAAACAAAATTGCAAGTGGAATAAACAAGAATTTCCCTCCACTTTGGGAGGTTGATTATTTATCTACCTTTATTAATCACTTCAACTCAATGGTTACTTATCGGACTTGTTCTTAACACTATGGGGTTAACCCAGTATTACTATAAAGATTTTAGCAGTGAAGAATACCGGGAATTGGTTTTTCCAGTGTTATCAAAATTCTCTATGTGTTTTTATGCGTTATTGGTAAACACTGGGTACAGGAGTAAGTTAGGGAGGGAAGATAAACTATTAAACATTGACTTGACAGAAATTTATATGCCGCGATACCTCGGTTTTATACATCATAATTCGGGGGTGCACGCTTGTATGGTAATGGAACATCTAGTTATGGGCAAAGAACTACATATATTGATGGATTTTCAAAAGACAGCTAAGAAATATCGACATTCTATGACTAACAAATTGTATTATTTTCGATGCGCAACACCTATTAATCATGAAGCTTAGACTTGTATTTTGTATTTTAGTATTTTTTATTTTAATTATGTCATATGTACTTTGTATGTCTATTTATAAAACTAGAATTATTGGAAAAATGATTTAGTCCTACATATTAAAAAACCCTATTTTAAAGTTACTATTTTTATGATAGATTTTGATGTTGGAATTTTTAAATTAAAGCAAGACTAATATTATTGTATAAACATAAAGTACAATAAAATTATTATTCTAAAAAAGATATGAATGATAAATGATGTCAAGTGATGAATGTTGAATGGTGTCGAGTGATTAATGTTAGTTGTACTGATAGTGATATTTTGTTTAAAAAATTTAGTCAATATTTTAAAAAAGTTCACCATTATTATGCATCTGTATTATTAGGGTTTCATGAGAAGCAGGAGATATCAACTTTAAGAAAGGGAAAGGGTAGTGAGAAACTACTCCTCGCAGGAGTAGTTTCTTGTTTTTATGTATGGGAGAGAAACTGCTCCTTGCAGGAGCAGTTTCTTGTTTTTATCTATGGAGCAACTCCTGCCAGGTTTAAATGTCGAGAGACATGAAACCGCTCTTGACAGAAGTTGTTTTACTTGACTTAACGGAGTAGAAGGAGATGGTAATGGTAAACGGTGATGGCGATAAAGTTACTGAAACCGCTCCTGCCAAGAGCTGTTTCTGATATTGACTAATAACCCAAATAACCATTTTCCACTTTTTTCTCTAATCTATACTATTTTTAAAAAAAATCTCCAACCTAATGGAAAAAAATCATGATGACTTTAAATATATTGGTAACTAGGTTAGTACACATGTACTATACAGTTGATGAAAACAAATAAACAAACAAACATACACAGTATATCCCACTCAAGAGCAGGGTCTGGGAGGGGTAGGTGGTGGCGAGTCTTTCCTCTATCTTAGGGGATAGAGAGACCGCTTCCGAAGAGACCCCCGACTCGATAACAAAGGCAATAACAAAAGCAATCATAAACTATAGCATACAACACATAGGTATAAATCACAAAAAGAGATAGATAGTGCGTACATCAAACAAGCGGCATGTATCACCTACAAAGGGCATATGTGGAATACCTACACCTCATGCTAGGGGTCCCGCATCATGCCTCCGTTTACCCTTCCTACCCACAGAACCCACTAAAAGTCCTTAATTTTAATTCTACACCACCACGCACTCCTATCCTCTATCATGTGCTAAGAGAGGTGCAAGTCTACCATATCTCGCCTAATTATCTCATCCCAAGTTAATCTTCCCTCTCGTATTTTATCTGTGATACAAGCCACCTCTAGGCTCTGGTGAAACATTTCGTTTCTTATCCGATCCAATCTTGTGTGTCCACACCTCCACCTCAGCATTCTCATTTCCGTGACCTCTATTTGTCTCTCGTACGATTTCTTTATGGCCCAATAGTCTGTTCCATATAACATAGTTGGACGTACTACCACTCTGTATAGTTTTCCCTTTAGAGTGCACACGGTTGGCTACATCGCTGTGTATCTCTCCGTCTTCCTGTATGTACGAGCCCAGGTATTTGAACCTAGACGTCTGTGGGACCGCCATACCGTGGATACTGATTTGGGTGTCCTCTTCAGCCTCACCACTAAAGCTACAATGCATGTATTCCATCTTAGAGCGACTTATCCTTAAGCCTCTGCGCTTTAGTGCTGCTCTCCACCATTCAAGCCTCTCGTTAAGCCTCATTTTAGATTCTGATATTAAGACAATATCATCCGCAAATAGCATACACCATGGGACTGTCTCTTTTGTAGATTTGGTCATCTCATCCAACACTACTGTGAAGAGAAATGGGCTCAATGCCGATCCTTGGTGGAGTCCCACTTCCACCGGGAAGAAGTCTATGTTTCTGACTAGTGCTCCAACACATGTTTTTGCCCTGTCATACATGTCTTGTATTATTTTGATATACCTCTCTGGTACCATTCTAAGTCGTAGACTTTCCCAAACGAGTTGACGCGGCACACTGTCATACGCTTTTTCTAGGTTAATAAATATCATATGGAGGTCCCTTTTCTTTTCTCTATATTTCTCCATTATCCTCCTTATGACGTGTATGGCTTCTGTTGTAAAGCGTCCTGCCATAAATCCAAATTGGTTTACCGCTATCTGAGTTTCTCGTCTAATCTCATGTCAATCACTCTTTCCCATAGTTTCATCGTGTGAATCAATAGCTTTATTCCCCTGTAACTTGCGCAACATTGGACATCTCCTTTTCTCTTATATATGGGGATTATGACACTGCTTCTCCACTGCTCTGGTATCTTCTCGATCTTGAAGATAGTGTTGAATGGTCTGTTAGCCATTGCAGGCCCTCATCTCACAGACACTTCCACACTTCAATCGGTATGTTGTCTGGCCCCACCGCCCTAGCCCTTCCTATTTTCTTCAGAGCTCTCGTAACTTCGTCTACTGTGATGTTTCAATAATAACACTTGTTTTGTTGCGTTGTTTGAGTTGTTTCATCGATCTCAGTTTGTTTATTAGGGTTCCTTATGTTGAAAAGGTTATCAAAGTAAGTTTTCCATCTCCCCTTGATGTCTTTCTCCTTTACCAAGACCTTTCCATCCGCAGCCTGTATAAACTTCACCATTCTCAAGTCATGTCTTCTACTTTCTCTTGCCTTGGCAATCTTAAACATGTCATGTTCTCCTTCTTTCATCTCTAATCGCTTATACATCCTTTCATACGCTGTGTTCTTTGCCTCTGACACAGACTTTTTCGCCTCTCGTTTAGCCTCCTTGTATTTAACTTTTAGCTCTGCTTGTTCTTCCTCATTATTACAGCGTAAAAGCTCCCTAAAACTTTGTTGTTTAATTCTTATCTTCTCCTGTACATTTTTGTTCCACCACCAGGATTCCTATGACCGACTGTCCTATTTGTAGTGAGTCCAAGAGTTTCTTTAGCTACTTGAATAACTCTAGTTGCCATAGCCTCCCACTTTTGGTTTGCGTCTTCCTGTGGCCCAGTCTGGCTCATTTGTATGACCTTATCTCTAAAGATGGTAATCTTTTCGTCTTTGAGCTGGCCCCATCTGATCGTAGGTCTAATTCTCTTAGTTGGTTGGACAATTTCTCTCTTCACACGTAGATCTGCCACTAACAGATGATGTTGAGTCACTACTGTCTCTCTTGAGATTGCCTTACAAGCCTCCCACAAGGTACGGTCTTCTCTCCACATCAACAAATAGTCTATCTGTGTGTGTCTCCCGCCGCTGCTAAATGTGATTAGATGCGGGTCTATTTTATTAAAAAATGAATTTATGATGCCTAGGTCATACGCTAAGGCAAAGTCAAGAAGCTCCCTACCGCCGTCATTCCTCAGACCATACCCAAAGCCTCCATGCACCAACGGGATGTGATCATTGTCCTTACCGATATGCCTATTAAAATCTCCTCCTATGCATATTTTTTCTGCTCTAGGTATGTCTCCCATAACGTGATCTAAACTCTCCAAGAACTTCTTTCTTTTCGTTTCCCCTAATCTAATTTGTGGTGCATACGCACTAACTACTACCACTACTTCATCCCCTATTGCAATTCTTAACAACATAAGTCTATCACCGTATCTTCTCATCTCCACTACATTATCCTGAAGTTCTTTAGCAACTAGAAAACCTACTCCATTATTTATTCCATCTGACCCTGAATACCAGAGTATATAACCATTGCACTCTTTTGCTCTCCCACCCCGCCATCTCGTCTCCTAAAGGCACGCTATCTAAACCCTACGTCTCTTTAGCACATCTATTAACTCTAATAACTTACTAGTTAGGGTTCTTACATTCCACGATGCCACTCGTAATCTATAACCCTTTTTCCCTGTAGTTGCACCTCTCATCACCGAACATGATCTCGGGGTAGCGTAATGGCTCCTGTTATCTATTATACCTCATTCACCCACTGTAACAAAAAAAATACCAGCCCAAGTCCACGAATACAGTCACAAATCACGGAAAACAGAAATATATCAAATCACAAGTAAGGCACAATCAAGAGCAGTAATGCATAATCAAAAGCAGTAATGCACAATCAAAACAAAAATATAGCTTAAAATAGAAGTGCAACACTAGTAATGCACAATCAAAAGCAGTCACTCACACGAGGTCAACCATACACAGGCGACGCACAATCAAATCCAGAAGCAGAAATATATCAAATCACAAGAAAGTAGAAAAAGCACAAGAATAGGGGATGACTCTCCCTTTTAAAGCCAGAACGCTGGTACTCCTAACCCAGCCAAACAATCTAAACGAAAATATATAAATAAAGAAGACTAAAAGCATATATGAAAACCCAAAGTGGAACGATCTCACCAATTGGTTTTGCGGTGGCTTTGTGATGGCTGTTCGATGGCGGCTGTGGCCTGCTGCTCTACGGGCTACGATGGGGTGGTAATGGTTGGCTGTGGGGAGGCTGCGGTGGGTTGTGGGGAGGCTGTGGTAGGCTTTAGTGGTGGTGTTGGTGGCTGGCTGTGGGAAGGCGGTGAAGTGGCAGGGATGGGGAGGCGGTGAGGGTGGATGTGTAGATGGAAGTGGCTCCTACGGTGGAGATGTGGGGTTGTGGCAGCAGAGATGTGGGGCTGTGATGGCGGAGATGGAGCGGTTTGGTGGTTGTGGTGGATGGGGTGGTTTAGTGTGGTCGCAGGGATGGAGATAGAGGTGGCTCCTATGGCAGAGATGTTAGGCTGTGGCGGAGATGTGGGGCTGTGATAGTGGTCAGCATGGATGGGTTGGCTTCTGGCATGGGGAGGCTGTGGGAGATGTGGTTGGGGTGGTTTGGTGTGGTCACAATAATGGAGATAGAGGTGGCTCGATGTGGGGTTGTGACGGAGATGTGGGGCTATGACGGTGCTCGTCGTGGATGTTTTCCGGCGTAGAGCTTCCGGCGACGGTGATGGGTCCGTTGGTCGGTGAGGCGCCGGTTACTAGAGATGGTGTTGACCAGTGATTTGTGATGTTTAATGGTATGAAAGGTACCGAAAAGAGAGAGAGACAGAGAGAGAGAGAGAGAGAGATGGAGGGAGGGAGAGAGAGAGAAAGTAAAGAATTGATAATTTGTATAAAAAAGAACATAAATTCATGAACAACAATTTTCCCTTAATGCAAAATGATTGAGAAACAACAATCAATTGTATATATGGAAATCAGAAGCATATGTGTAAGGTTTATTTGTAAGGCTAATGTAACCCAAACACCCAAAGTCTCTCCTGCATGCATGCACAAGTGCACTGAAGTGGAATGCTTTGGAAGTTTCATACAATGCCTTAGAAATTACTCTAAGTGTGAAATCTTCTGAAGCCAAGACCAACATCTTTCGAAGCCAAAGATGAAGTCTTCCGAATCTTCAAAGACAAAGTCTTCCGAAGCCAACTATTGAAGACAGATTTCTTCCAAAGACTTTTTGATCACATGCTTTATCTGATGTACTTTTTACCTAAAGCTGGACCCCTTTCTGTTGTAACTCTGATAAGACACCAACTTTACATGAGTTGGTGAAAAGGTCCATGCTTTTGGTAACTGTACATTGAGCTCTTGAGTCTGTAACTTTCCACTTTATGTACTTTATCCTTTTTGTAATATATTAGGATGTGAGCTATGGCATGTCATAGTCACTA
>BJCO01732694.1:0-10616 GCA_018326465.1 Flaveria floridana
GCTAAAATATAATAAATAATGATGATGATGAACATGAAGAACACATACAATGATGATTAATGCTTGATATTATTGATATATTGTTGAAATCATCATACAAAAGAATGATGATATAATGTTGAATTCATCATCCATGAGGGATGATGATATATTGTTGTTGGTGAGAAACCCTAATTCACCCTAACATGTGGTGAATTAGTCACCCTTTACAAAGATGACATAGGTTAATATATATACTAGTCTAGTAATTAAAATAATTACAAAACAAACCCTAGACTAATATTTTGTTGCTATTGTTCTTCAAATCTTCAATTTCAACAATGTTGGAAATCTTCAATTTCTTCAAAGGTAGAATACCCAACAGTGCGAAACAAGAAGAAATCATACCGAGAGGTTGGTTGATTTCACTTGTCTTGTTCAATGTGAATTTGTTCGTTGGGCTACACTCATCGGAAACCACAAAAGTGAATACCGATACCGTTTCCGCTAATACCAATACCAGTTTCGATAATATCAATACTGGCAACGATGTTCAGTCTTAATCGGTTTGGTTCGTCACAATATTGTAATAGTAAATGCACTCGCTATAGCCTATGATACAAAAAACACTCAATTTTAAAATATAGCTTTTTTTATGAAAAAATATATTAGAGCATCGATAAAAAATAAAGACTACCGCAGATTTCGTTTTTCCAAATTAATAAATGGGAAATTTTATAGAAATACGAAATTATTAGAAAAGGAAACAGGTTAAAAACATACCTTTTATGATAAAGGGGTGAAAAAGGAAAAAAACAAAAGCTATTAACTTTAGTGGGAAAACTTTGAATATCAAAGTTTTGTGGTAAAATATGACACAAACATCATTTTCACTAAAAATCTTGTGGGTGGTAAAAAAAAGACACTTTGAAAAATCATAAAATCTATGTGGCACTCATGTTGGTTTTTAATAATGGTCAAATACCCAAAACTATAACCTTGATGGTTAAACTTGAAAAACCCAAAATTCAATGTATCACTCAAGTTGGTTTTTAATATATATCTACCTATTATAATAAAAGAGTAACTTGATATGACATGTGTTATCACCATAATTCTGCTCATCAAAAGGTTCCCGCATCTCTCTCCTATTAAATTATTACCTTAATTAATAATAATATTATTTAACATTTTTTAGATTAAAATAATATACCTATTATAATAAAAGAGTAACTTGGTATGACATGTGTTATCATCACAATTCTCTTCATTAAAATTTTTCCGTCTCTCTCTCCTATTAAATTATTACCTTAATTACTAATAATATCATTTAACATTTTTTTAGATTAAAATAATTTTAAATTATTTAAAAACTAAAAATAATTTAATTTAGGAGTTATGATAATAAAATATTTTAAAAAATAATATTTTTATACAGTTTGTTTTAAAACAAAATGTTATTTTAAAAAAAATTAAAAACAAAGTTAAAAAAGGTTGATATCACTGTTTTATTACTTATAGCACTTATTCAAACGTAACTTCGGTCATATCATGTAATAGAATATCATTTTATTTTCCATAAATTTTATTATATTAATATTTTATTTATTCAACCCGTGTATTACACGGGTTTTCTAAAGCTAGTAATATATATTTATGGAGTGAAAGAAAATAAATAAATAAACTTTTGCTCTGTTGGAAGAGTAGAATTAGTTTCAAGAAAAGAATATTTAAATGAATAATTATAGTTGTAAAATATTCATGGAAAAGTTTTATGCAATCTCAAATATTTTATTTATAGTAACGAACTAGTAGAAGTTCACGTGTTGCGGCGGACCATATTTATATATGACCTTATAAAATAAAAAAATGCAATCGATGTATAACAAAATTGTAAGAAGAATTACATCAACCGCTTCCGGCTGGGATCAAGACCATGAAATAAAAGAAAATCAAAACAATCTGTACAATGCTATTCTACTGATTGAAAATGTGCTTAAACTAAGGCATAGTTATGAACCCACCTCCATCTTTATCAAAATTTCTAAAGGTTGCAAGCAAACTTTCCTCTCTCAAGCTTACAACGATAAACAATGAAACAAAAACAAAACAAATGTAAGCCATACTTGCAAACGTAAGCTATATACTTGTAAAAAAGTTGTATATACAAATGCAGAGCTTATTGTACGTATAGTTGTATATACTATAAACCCATAAGTAAAAAAGTAAAAAGTAAAAAATAATCAAAAGAACTATATTTAACTGAGAATGAAAGATGAAGATTAAATATAACTATGGAAGGCGCTTGATTTAAAATGGCAAAAGCTTAAAGCCAACGTCATGAATCTCCGCCTCCCGTTGTGCTTCGTCTAGCTGTTGAAGGATGACAATTGTATGAAATGATAAAGTTTTAAATGAAGCAATAACAACATTAACCGTTTGATTCAGATTTTTTATGTCTAATTAAGATTTCTTAAATAATGATGAGCAAATTCGTATGTTTTGTTGTTCGAATTGAAGCTCATCATTAAAAAAGATTTAATGTGCGTAAAGATGAATAAAGCTTTAGAATTTGAACATTGACTTACTTTTTGATCAGCATGAATGATAATGTTAATCTTCAAGAATGGATTTGGGTCCACTTATGACAATAACACATAGTCGGTATGAATTCGAGCAATTCAACATCTACAACAATTCAGAAAATCGATTTTCATTAATTGAAACTTTGAATTGATCCAGTCATTTTATCACTATGTAATCCAAACTAAATCCTTATCAGCTCATTCAAACATTTAAAAACTGGTTATTGTGACATCAAATCATAATAACTGAATTGTATGAAACTTTCATTGATTCGTGGACTTCATGTGATCATATCAAAGATGAAAAATGACATAAGTACCTAGAGAAGATGCGAGAAGAACTTCATCAAGACTTGATCTTACCAAATAATTAAAATGGTGACTCGATTCTCAATCAAGTAATTCTATCAGCAAGATGGGTTTTTTGAAAAATCAGTAGCCCAAAGCAAATCTATTCACATGATCAATTGCATTAGAGAAAGATCGGTTGACCTTATAGACAATGCAGGGACAAAAAAATGGATCCTTCTACCCCTTTATAAACGAATCTATTTCATGATCTTTTGAACTATAATTTAAGGATACTTTGGTATTTGAGGAAATAAAGTAAACAAATGTATGTTTTCACGCATGTTTTTTATGATCCTCATATATATAAACTTAAGAAACATGGTACTCTCATGAAAATCAAACACAAGGTTCACTAGGTTGATAATCTTGAAAAATAATTTCCAACTACGAACTGACTAAATGGTCCTTGGTTATACAAAGGAAGTGTTACGTAAAAGCCACCTTAGCATTCCAAACCCGATCATAATAGTGACTTTTGATCCCTAAATATTTATATTTTAAACAACATAACACAAATCAAATCTTTTTAGATAAGCAATCCATCATATCCTAGTCTTAAACAACTATCTTTGTAAATATATATGAAGCGATAAACTAAAAATGCAACCAGTTAGAACAAATCATAATGAGGTTAGAAAAACTAAAAAATGAATGTTAATTTCTACCTGTTTGAGAGAAGATTAGTATCAGTTTGAGGAAAGGACATGATTATGGAGCTCTTTGCAATGGTCCGCGATAGTGATGGCGATAGAGGTTGTGTGACAGAGGAAATATCATCCGGAGTAAACGTTGGTCATCCTCGTCATTAAATTGCACCCCAACACCATGAATCGTCATCTTCAACGTCACAACTATGGTGGTCGAAGAGGGTTCCTCCTCCATTCTCTGCCATGTCTACCGATAAGCAAGAGAAGAGCACTAAAGCCAAAATTTTCAAGTACTAAATGCAACAAATGTTGTACATGCATTTAATAGTTTATAGTTGAAAGCGTTGCTTAAACACTTATACATACAAGTTGGTAATTAGTATTATTTAAATTTCTTCTTATATTATACTAATAAATTGTAGAATACTATTGCAATATTGGTTGTTGATCGATAAAAATTTTAAATTTACTATGTATAATGTACTTATGTATATATGTGGATGAATGTTGCAAATAGAACACATGTTTTGAATTATTGTTTTAACTGCATGGTAGTATATTACTATCATTATATTTTTTTGATAATGTTAAGATAAGTATGAGTTTTAATATTGATTTTTATGATGTATATCATATAATTAATGCATATTTTGTTTGAAAAGAATTGCGATTCATAAACAATAAATCAACGAATTATTAATATATCACGTCGTGTATAATATATTATAAATAAATGTATAGGATAATATGCTATAAGTTGTAATATTAATAATGTTTGGTACATCGTTAATTATTAAAATTTCATAGATTCAAGCAAGATGTGTTTTTATTTGATTATTGTAATATTAGTCACAGAATTAGAGGAAGATACTTGTTCATGTTTCAACATAGAAGTGACATAAATATATTTTTACTTTAATGTATTTATACACGTTTGATTTATTCATAAAAGAATACTTCTTTAATTATGATGAAAATAATCCTAGAAAAACTTATATAAAAAATAAAGCATTATATTCATTTCTTACATCAAGAACTAAATTTGCAAGTACATTAGCTTATGTATTTATAATTTTAAGCATTCAAAGGAAAAAAGATAACGTATAATATAAGTGGGGTCTCTTTTTCGATTACCTATTTGGAAACGATCTTTTTATAGGAAACCATTATTTTTAAGAAGACACGTGCATTGGCCTTCATAAGAAAAGAGTAAGGAGCGTGTTGTCATGGGCCAATGGTATAATATTATATTATTATGGCATACTGTCTAATATAGGAGGTCTGATGGTATGTATATATAACGTCTAATAGATTGTAGCATTCTTACTGATTGAATTCACCGACTTACTTCATATCATAGGGGTTTAAACGGTTGAGATTTATAAGGATCATATATAGGATCCAAGGCTAGGGAATCTTTCCTCATCATCAGGCATTATTTCAAGAACCTCAATGTCTTTTCTTTTGCCTAGGGCATTCCCTAACATGTTAGAACGACTTTCCTTTGACGTGAGCATCAGGTTCATTTTCATTCTTGACAAACATGTTCTTCACACCAAAATTTTTTTATCTTTTTGTAAAACTCAGTAAATTCCCAGAAACAAAACTAAGATCTCAATCTCAAGAATACGGAATGTAATTGAGATTGGAAAAAGAGAAACAATGAATCAAAACGCTTTCAATTGATAATCAAATTGATTACAATCTTGTGCAAAGTGCACAGAACGATTACAAAGCGAAATGAAACAATCTGAACTGAAAACTGAAAAACTTAGCTACAAAAGAGAAAAATACAAATTTATACTAAACATATGTTCTCGCGCGAAACAAGCGTTTCGCGCGGTTCTTCATCTCGCGCGACTCCTCTGTGTCGCGTGAATTCCATTTTCGCTTCAGATCTTCCTTTCGCATATCACTTGTTGTTATGTCGAGCCTTATGTAGTCTTCTACAATCTCCCCCTAGGCTCGGTGAAACATTCTCAGTCAAAATCAACATTGGCTTTCTTGTATGTGCCAGAATAGGCATACCACTTATTCCTTAGGATTCGATCAGTCATCCAAACATATTGGCAAGACAAAAAGTAAACAGACTCGTCAGCTGTGATAGGACATTATTCAAGTCGTATTTGCCAAACTTCATTAAGTTAGCTGGATCAATGATTCTGTATGATCGATCAATACATTTGATCACAGCCTGACCTGAATCCTTTTCACAACTCCAAGAAATAAATTGCTTCAAAGAATTTGGAGGAACTGGAGCATGAACTGGGACTTTCTTTATGTATTTTGGATGTTGATAGACTCTGATTTTCATTGGAGCTTTGGTATTTTCATCAATTCTGGAAAGAGTCATCAATCACCTTTGACTTTGCAGTTCTAAAGTCTTTGAAATTAGTTCTCATCTCTCTTCTAATCTTTGACCTCATCAGTTCAGCTTCTCCATGGTTACTTTCATTGAAAAATGGAGTTTTACCCATTGCATACAGATCAGCAGCTCGTAATGTGTGAAAGTCTTGAGTGCTTTTCAAGTAGTCTATTTCTCCATTTCTTCTCTTTATCACATACATCTTTTTCTCACCATCAAAAGCCCAGCTTATCACATGTGATATCCAACCATATTTGTCTTTAGGCTTTGATACAAACAAAAAAATGAGTCTCTTTAGGTGGTGGTGGTGCTTTGAACTGCAATCCTCCTCTGGTATATAAAGTAATCTGCCAAGTAGAATCCTTTTGTATTGTACCAGAAGGAGTTGGATCACTTAAAGACTCTGTAGGAATTTCTCCTTCTTCTAGATCAATATCTTTGAATAAGTCCTGTAAGTTGTTTCCAAAAATATCAGTATACTCATTAGGCTCTTCTATATCATCAAATGAACCAAACTCTTCTTCTTTAACTTTAGTTGAAGTAGATAACTTGAAAGAGTATAACTCTTTCTCATATAAATCTTCAGTGTTAGGATCCAGTGGTTCATATCCTTCTGGATCACCAGCACTTGGTCCAAAGACATTTTCAGTGCTAGTATCACCAGTTGGATTAGAAGATAATCCTCCAACATCATCTCCATTATCATCATCATCATTAACATCATTTCCACCATCATTTCCACCATCATCTCCACCATCATCTCCACCATCATTATAATCATCATCATCATCATCCTCTTCATCATCATCAGAATCTTCATCATCATCTGAATCTCCATAATCTAGCAAATCCTCATCATCTTCTTCATTAACAACAGGAAGAGGCATCATATGTTCTGGCTCAATGAAAGCTGTAGATGTGAAAGCCTCAGTGATAGGTACTTCAGATGTAATTGGAACATCTTCAGTGGTACTAACACTTGGCTGTTCCTCAGTAGCTTGAGCTTCATTGACCTTTTCAATCTCTTGAACATCTTCTGCAGGAGATGGACTTGAGGAACGCCTGCTCATCTCACCAATCATAGTTGTAGACCGTACAACATGTGGTTGATGGAAATAAGTTTGAGAGATAAACTCTCTCAGCTCATTAAGCTGTCTCTCCAAACCCGAAGAGTAATCAAACATATTCTTCATTTGTTGCTCCAGAGATGCTATCCTTGTATCATTTATTGTAGAATCCAGATGAATCATAGTAATCATCTTAGTCTTTTCTTCATTTTCTTTTCTCAAATCAGCAATTATCTTGACATTCTCAAAACTTTCTTTGTCCAAATTCTTGACCCTTTCTTCTAAAGTGATAGAATGAGGAGCACTTGTGGATTCTTCTCTTCCTTGGAAATCTGGTGGAGTGTTCAGAAATGTATCTACATCGAACTCCAGATTTTCTTATCGCGGTGGAGTTGAGAAACCAGATCCAGAAAGATTAGCTGATTTAGAAACAGGAACAGTTTCTGTATCAGTAGCTGTAGTAGTCACATCTACTTGTAGTTCTTGTTCAGTCACCACTGTCTCAGGTGATCTTTGAATATTGGAAACAGTAGTCTGTTCAGCTTCTTTGATGATCACATGAGTTCATGGTTTCCTAGGAATACTACCTCTTCCTCTTTTCCTGGCAGGGAAATCTTTCCTCCTTGCCATTTGTTTACGCCTCGTAGAGGTACTCGGGGACTCTGCAGGAAAGTAATCTGTATCTCTATCTTCAACACTTATCCTGGAGGAAGTTGGTGTAGTAGGAGTTTGATCAGTTTGAATAACATAGGGAACATTCCCTATCTGATCACTTGCAGTCTCAGAACTTGAAGCAGAGTGAACAACACCTTCTACATTCTCAGTTTGTGTTGGATCATCTTTAAATAATCTTTCTATCTCTGCATCTACATCATCTCTAGCAGCAGAGGTAGAAGTACCAGTCTGTGCTTCATTAATAGGTACATCTCCTCCCAAATCTCCAACACCTTCATCTGTCTCAAAAAATCGACCTATCTTGGCGAAGCTTTCTCCTGAGCACTTATTTCCTCGTGCTCCAGTCAGATGAGTAAAGATTTCCTTCTTAATGGTCTGAACAACATACTTAGGGACCTAAGTGTAGCAAGCTCAGGATAGGCATCATTTATCACCAACTGAATGAATCTTGGATACATAATGAATTTTCTTCCAGGATTAGCTGTAGCATTCTTCTGCATTTCTTGAAAGATCACTCCTGAAATACTGAAAGGGATATCATCCACCAGAGACACCAACAAGGATCCAAAAACTGCACTTAGACTATCCATTCCTGCCTTGAGATTGCTTAGACAATGAATTACCACATGGAATAAGTATTTCCAGTAAGGTGGTAACCATTTCTTCTCAAGACTTGGATATCTATACTCATATCCCATTCTTGTCAGACAATCCATGACAACATCATCTTCCAGCCTTGTTGGTGTATCCTCAAGATCATCAAGCAATAACACTCTGTTCAGAATAGCTTGAGATACAATCACCTTCTTCTCTTTAACAGTAGCAGTAATTATGGAATTGTCTGCTTCATCCTTCTCTAAAGCAGCAGTGTTCCAGAAAGCATCGATTAGCTCAGAATAAATGGCTGGATCAGCAGAGATAGCATAAACAATCCGTGAGTTCTTCAGCCCTTCAATCATAGAAGAAAACAATTCTTTCCCTTCTGGAATCTCATCCAAATAGGCTACACAGTTATGATTTTTATTAAAAATCATTTGTTCCATCTGCAAAGTCACAAACAAACAATATAAGTATAATTGAAATAACTTAATTAATCACAAGCAAATTTTCTACACTTAGAAAAAATTTCAACAATGAAAAGCTCAGTCGCGCGAAACAAAAACATTACACACTTAGAAAATTTTGGCAATCAAGGTTCTATCGCACGAAAATTATTCACACTTAGAAAAATTTCATTTATTAAGTTGTCAGTCGCGCGAAAGAGATTTCAACACTTAGAAACAATTCAACATTTAATACTTTCAGTTGTGCGAAAACTAATTTCACGCGAGAACTCCATTCGTGCGAAAAGACCTTTCATGCGAAAAAACATATTTCAAACATAAACAAGTTTCACGCGAAATTACTTTCATGCGAAAGTCAAATTTCTTGTGAAATTCAAACATCACGTGAAAACAGGATACACGCGAAAACCTTTCTCACGCATCATCTCCTTTTCGCGCCTGTTCATGTCACTCGAGCGATTCGCGCACACCCATTTTCAAATTGACGATCAAAATCACAATTTTAAACAAAACCAAGTGTTTCCTAACCGTCGCCTATGTTCACTAAGTCCATTCCATCTTTCAATTTTAACATTTAAGACCATTTTATTAGATTTTTAGTTAAAGTTTTTAAGTTCCTTTTACATTTTATCTCTATTGTAACCATAACAACAAAACTATACCTTTAAATCTCAGTATAGATGTAATGTGAACGAACGAGTGTTTCTGAATGGAATATATGAAAGAAATAATCTCAGGATTTGAATTTGTGAAGGTAAGCGAAATGGGTTTTCGGATGGTCAATATGCGAAAAGTGACTTTTCGCCTTTGACCATTGTGATATTTAAATGTCAAGTGAGTCACGCGACTTCACCATTCGCGCGACATGCTTTTCGCGCGACAACTCCCATTCGTGCGAGTGTGTTTGACGCTTTGAAAATTTTTCAATTTTTTTCAACTTTTCCATTTTTCTTATTTTTCAAAAACTTTTATTATTAATTATTTATGTCAACGGAATGTTTTATTTACCAAGCGACCAATTAATTTAATGAATCTTCAATTTTCAAAAATTTATTTGTGATCTATTTGTTTTAACCTAAACAAAATAAAAACAAAATAAAATAAAAACAAAACAAAACAAACAAAATATCAAAATAATGAATACAAATAAAGAATCAAGATCTGAATTGTTTATTTATCAAAATTGTTTTGTAAGAATTTTCATAATGAGATCATATAGTTCTTGGTCAAGTCAAGACTCTGTAAAGCTTTATTTAAAATAAACTGGTTAAGTTGATTGTCAATATATTTTGTCCTTTTTAAACTTATACTTCAGGTTTTACTTAGAAACATAAAGAGTGATACTTATCATATTTTGTATGATTTTAAATAAATTCAGTGGATCCCACAATCAGAACTTCTGTAAAATACTTATTAGCCTTCAAGACACTGTTGATATTTCAAGTCACCCCAAATTGACTTAAACCATGCATAGTTGAGCAGTGATATCATTTATTTATTTCTATAATATAGCTATTTGAGCATAACTAGCCTGAGAAATATTTCTTAACACAGAATATTAACAAGTTTAAGGACTTACTAATAGCCATCCGGACTTACGTCTGCCTTCTCAAGATGTTTAGGACTTACAAGCCATCCGGACTTACATGCCCCATCTTTTGATTTTGCCTTCCGTGATCAGAAAATATTCTCAAAGTAGAAAATATATACCATATAGTATGTATGTCTTTAGACATATCTTTTGATTTGTGCACCTTGGCATCTTATATCCTATATGGCCTTTTGGCATCTTTTTGCTCATTTATTTTCTTTTTGTCTTTTTATTTCTTTTTGCATGTCTTTTTGTATTTTCTTTTATATATATATACATATTTATATATGAT
>BJCO01732702.1:0-16587 GCA_018326465.1 Flaveria floridana
CTTATGCATGTGATGGCCATACGGCCGCGGCTTATGCGTGTGATGGCCGTACGGCCGCGGCTTATGCATGTGATGGGCTACCGGCCGCGGCTCGTGTCCATGTCCCTTCCGGCCGCGGCTCATGCTTATTCTTAATTCGTGGTTTCAGCTTTTTTCTCTGATATTGATCCCGGGTTTGTGCTGGTACCTCTTCACTCGTTAATTTTATAGATTTGTTATATTTGACATGTTTAATCGGTTTAATTAAAAAATCGACATGCCAACTCATTTAACCGATTTATTATAACCAACCAACTAGACTAACATTTACAACAAGATTGCTACCAACCAAATATTTAACATGTTAGATATTCGGTTAAATGGGAGTCGTGCTTGCGTTCTAGGTTTCAAGTGTGCTTGGGTTAGCACGGATGTATTTGACAAGAATAAATATATTAGTTGTCTTTGGGTTCCGACACTATTGACAGCCTTAATTTAAAACCACAAAGAACTTACAGAGTTCAATTTCACATAACCCTTGGTTTCTATGTCTTTTTTCAAACAAAGTAAAGCTAATAACGAAAGTAAAGTAGACACATAATAATATGTCAGTGATCTTATGAACATGAAGTAAACCTGTTATATTGATTAATCTAATTTGCATAAATTTTATTTTATAAGTTATTTTTGGGTGGTTTGTTGGATCTAGCTCCTTTCTAGTCTATTTCTCTGCTTTTTTATTAAATCACACCATTTAAAAAAACAAACCAACATGTGTGAGTATAATGCCTTAGTTGAATGAAAAACTTATTTCAATAAACAACATTATCAATACTATATAGTTTAAGAGGGGTATTTTAAGATACCCTAAAAATAAGAACAAAAACTTTTCTAAATGCATAAAAATACAACCAATTTTAAGAGTAAAATAGTAATTATATCATTATTTACGAATTATTCCCTTACAATTATTTACATAATAACCCTAGACTAACTATCAATTGTAATCAAAATTCTATCCTAATTTTTAGCAACAAACTTCACCAAATATTTTACTTAAATAAAATTCAAATAAGTATCCACCAAATATTTCATCCTAATTTATGTAAATAAAATTATGATATTTATTAATATTTTGATTTTGATTTTGAAAAAAATATCTATAATTCACGTAAATAAAAATATGATATTTATTAATATTTTGATCAAATTGTCAATATTTTACTTAAATAAGATTCAAAAAAGTATCCCACCGAATATTCCATCCTAATTTACGTAAATGTATCCCATCGAATATTCCATCCTAATTTACGTAAATAAAATTATGATATTATTAATATTTATTAATATTTTACGAAAAAGATCAAAATGATATTTCGTTCTCAACTGCATCTACGTCACGACCTGCAAAATGGAAAGAATATAATATATGATACTTTTTAAACAACAAAGCAACAAAAATTTGCACCACCGGTATCTCTCAAAATGCTCCATTTGTACCAATTACGCTTTACCAGTCACGTGAAATAATACCTTTTACTACCTTAAACCCCAGTGTTGGTTAAACATTACAAATGACAAACGAGAGTGATTGTTGTAGTTTTCATGAAAGATGAAGGGAGGCTAATAAAAGATATTATGTTGTACAGAGAGATGACATCCAACATATTTCAAATGGTATACATGTTAAGCAGATTCCGTTCGGTGACCAACCACCCGTACGAGATGTGATCATAGAAGAAGATCCATATAAATTTGTTTATGACCATGTACCTAAAGAGTATCTCAGACTAAAGGAACAAAATCCATGTCAGAAATGTTCAGCAAAACGATTTAAATAAGAATTTCCTACCTTTTGTTGCATTAATGGTCAAACCAAATTAACACCTATTGAAATTCATATTGAATTGTACAAGCTCTTCACGATGCAAAATGAAATTGGCAGAATGTTTAGGGCGAACATACGAGCTTATAACGTAAGTTTTTCTTTCGCCTCGATGGGTGTCACGTTAGGTGATACACTTACCAATATAAGAGATGGTGTGTATACCTTTCGTGCGCATAAAGGGATTTATCATAGAATTAACCAATTAGTCTCTGGGGATGGAACACCCACATATTTACAACCGTATTTTTATGATTCTGAAACAAAGTTAGAACACTGGCTCTAATGGCCAAATCTTGATCGGAATATTACTGAGATTTTATCACGTGTATTTTCTACAAATCCTTATGTCATTACATTTCGTAGTCTTGCGGACCTAGGTCCTTTAGACAACTATAAAGTCACCTTGAACGCTTCAGATACCGTTGAGTAGAGGATGTACAACATAGTTGAGATCAGTCGGATGTGCGAGCATTTCGATTAAATTGATCTCATCGTTCCTAGATTACTTCACCATTGAATAAAATGAGTACCGAATTTTTTTCTTAAATTCTTATGTCTAAAAGTTATATTTGTTTATTTGTGTATTACTTTAATGCATTAATGATCTTTTGAACTATTTAATGATTTTAAATATCGTGCTAGTATAAAAAAATAAGTTGAATAAAAAATTTAAGGGTTAAAAACATATTTTCCTCTCTAAAACTCTTTAACTGCATATATACTCCAGCAAAAATTTTAAATGCATATATCTTATTACAAAACCTCATAACTGATAAATTTACTCATTTTCATTAAAAGTGGTTTATATAATGACTATTTTACCCTTATTTTTACTAAAACTTCATAATTGACAAATTTTCCCTTACCAACCTTATAAATGACAAATAGATTAAAAAGCATATTTTTCCTTCTAAAACTCTTTAATGATATATATATCCATGTGTAAGTTCTTATTAATTTTTTTGAAAGGGTAATATTGTCATAACAATAAATTGGGTATATATGCAATTAAAGTTTTTGCTTGGGTATATATGCATTTAAAGAATGTTTACAAGGATATATATGCAATTGATCCAAATTTTAAAACAATATTAAATTCTTGATCTGTATCTTTTATTTATATAAATCATTTTTCTTTCAAAGAGAGGAGAAAAAGATCTAAAAAAAAGATTAAAGTTTATAGACGCCAGGCACATACAACCATAACTTCATTGCAAATCACCGTAAAATGACGTCGTTGTAAAAACTTGATATACGTTCATACTTGAAACACATTCTACTTTTTAGCCCCTAAACAAATAGATTCTTTGCAATTTATATTTCCGGGTTTTTTTTTTAATTTTCAAACACATTTGTAATTTATCAAACCAAATATTTTCTATAGAGAAAATATATTTTCACTTTATTATTTTTGATATTTTATGCAATTAAACGCTTTTCTTTTTATCAAATTTTATAAGTAAACTAATAGATGTAAGGAATTTTATATGTAATTCATACTTACATCTTTCTCTTACAACTTATTTTAAGTTGGTTATTTTGTAACGTAACAATGCTACATATATGTTACCAATGTTTTTAAAACCGGACCGGACAGTGAACCGGACGCCTTACCGGTTCACTGGTCGGACCGGTTCAACCGGTCAGACCGTATATAAGAACCGGACCGTATTTATGTAAAAATTACAAAAAAATAAAAATTTTTATAAAAAAGCCGGTTCAACTGGTTCAACCACCGGTCCGATCGCCGGTTCGACCGGTTCAACTGATCCGGTTACCGGTCCGACCGCCGGTTCGACCGGTTCAACCGGTCTGACCACCGGTTCACTGTTAAACCGGTTTTAAGCACCGAACCGAACCGGATTGGAGTCCGGTTCTCGGTCGAACCGGTTGGACCGGCTGGTTCGGTCCGGTTTTCAAAACATTGTATGTTACACTTATGTTACACTTATTCTCTCCTTTCTCACATGTCTATGTTTAACTTTTTTTCTCTCCCCTCCCACCGAACTACAAAAGATGCCTTCTCCCATAGATGGTTTGTGCACGGACAACATCCTCCCTCTCTTCTCGTCACATCTCCAAAAACCACCGATCATACATGCTCTAAATTAATTTAAAAAAAAACAGGGGATCCTTTATGTATCACACACATAGTTTAGGAAGCAAAATTCAAATTCCACAAAAAGGACAGGACAAGAAATTGACCCTCAAAGTCGGTGAGATAGAGCTACAAGTTACCATTCCTTCTTTGCTTTTCTTTTTTTCTAAAGACCAGCTAATTAAAGCACAGTTACCCAGGATGCCCAGTGACGAAAAGACATTCCATACGCCCGCGAGCACAGACAGTGTTAGATAGCTCAAGCCCACCAACCATTAATTCCAAGAAAAATCCGTCACCCGAAGGTTCACTGTAATAAAACCGGCCCACCAACAGTATTTTGCTGTCGGTAAGACTCGAACTCGCGACCTACTCAAAAAATGTTGAGACTACTATTCCTTCTTATCTACCTGTGACTCACAGTCAAAGTCAGTGCTGCCATTAAATACACCCACCGGCCTCCGCCCGTCGTCCGTACACCCTTCACCGACTACTTCCGGTCAACCTTTCACACTAATCATATCATATCCCCCTTTATACTTTATACCACCACCATTACAGCCCCCTCTTCCTTCTCTTACACTCATAATTATTCAACACACAAATTAATTCACCGAACTAAAACATTATGAACACCAAAGATCACTTCATGACCATGATGACAAACATAGAGAATCACCCATATAACAATAATCATCATGTTCATGTTCATGTTCATGATCATGATCATGATCATGATCATGATCATGATCTTCGTGATGATGATCAGAAGACGACTTCACAAGGGTTCATGGAGTTACTGGGATATGAAGATTACTATTCGTATCCTTCTTCTATCTTTGATGTCATGACGACGTCGTCGTATCACCAGCTGCTACCACCACCATCGTCATCTTTGTCAATGGAAACGATAATATCCACGTCAGCTTTTCGTAAACAAGATGATAATGTTGATGAAGTTGAGGAAGAATCGTCGGTGGTGTTGAATGGACTCCCATCGTCACCCAATTGTTCTTCAATCTCCTCGCCTGCTCGTAATCGAGTGCCCGAGCCCGAGCCCGAGCCCGAGCCCGAGCCCGAGCCTGAGCCAGTAGAACAGTAAGCCCTACTGCATATATATATATAGCTATAAACTATTTGTTATTGAATTTGAATATGATATATGAATATAGGGAATGAATGAATTGCATGTGAAATTTGAATGTATAGGTGCGTTAAAGACACAAAATCGAAGAGGAAAAAGAAGGAGAAAGAACCGAGATTCGCGTTCATGACGAGGACAGAGGTTGATCATTTGGACGATGGTTATCGATGGCGGAAGTATGGCCAGAAAGCGGTCAAGAATAGCCATTTTCCGCGGTATAATTAAACTATTCTTTTTTAATCTTGTGATTGTCAGTATCATGGTGTGTAGTAAAATTGTTTCTGTTTCTTTAACTGTAGGTTTAGTAGTAGATGCAGATTTATAGAGTGTGTGCGTTAGCGGTTCTAGAAGAATTATGTGAATTTATTCAGTTAATTAGTTGCATGATTAATTAGCTTTTGGTTAATTAATTAGAACAATTGCTTGATCATTTGCAGGAGCTATTACAGGTGCACAAGTGCATCATGTAATGTAAAGAAAAGAGTGGAGAGGTGTATGGGTGATGCTTCTTATGTTATTACTACTTATGAAGGCAAACACAACCATCCAGTAATCCATAATTCTGCACCACTAATCCCCTCCTTTGATCACTACACCACCACGGCCTCCACCACCATCACCGCCAACACCACCGCCTCTGCCGCCTTCAGCGCCACTTCACCTGCGACTCTAAAGCTACAACAAGGAGGGCTTCTTCAGGATATGTTGCATTGTCATCATTGATCCACAACCATGCATCTTTATGTGCATGAATCCTAACTATATTATATAGTATACATACAACAAGAGTTTAGTCTTACTTCAGTTCTAATGGTGTGTACATTGGGATGGTGTCATGTCTTTTTACTTTTTCCGTACTGGTTATACTTTAGTCCATATGTATTTAAGGTTATTTACACTATTTATTGTGTTGTTTTTCATTGTTGTGTGTAAGTTTTGCCTTCTCAGGTTACAACTTGAATGAATGTTCTGTGTTTGTAAGACTGACAATTTTACGACTAGTATTGTCTGCTTTACTTACCGGGGTTTTCTATTTTTTCTTTTGTTATAAAATTTTCTCATCCAATCATGTCTGATAATATAATTTTCATCTCGTCTACAGTAAAATTGCCCAAAAAATATTGATGAATTTTATAGTCGGTTACTTCTTGAGGCGCAACATATCTCCTATTCGTTGTCGATATCAGATCCCCAGTTGTCACAATAAAGGAGTAAAAATATTTAAACAAAATTCTGATTAGTAGACCCCTTGTTGATGATGTGGTTTGGGCCCTGTATTATTTACAACCTATATTATTTACATTTTATGCAAAAACATGATGTGAAGGTTGTGTCATCAAGCACTAAAAAAGTTCTTTACTTGTGATTTGGGCTCTCAGATTTGTCGTCCATTCAATGAATGTCCAGTCCACCTGCGTTTTAGACTGGCAAGAGGCATGTGCGATTGTGCAAATTTAACATAATTTGGTTCACAAAGTGCACCTCAAGTTACCCCTATCAATCTATCAATTTGATTGATTCTGATTTTATACGCCCGCTAAAGGTCCCATTATAATCTAATATACGTCCATTCGCAATGTTATACACCCGTAAAAGCCGAATTCAACTTTTCATATGCCATTATACTACCATGCCATCAAGCACTAAAAAGATTCTTTTACTTGCGATTTGGCCACTCAGAATTATCATCCATTTGATGGATGTCCAATTACCTGCATTTTAGAAGGCGCAAGGGCATGTGCGGTTATGCAAATCAAACATATGTTGGTTTGCTAAATGCATCGCCTATTTTCACCTATTGATTTGAATGATTTTGAAACCATGCACCCATATAAGACCCGTATTCCTTTAGCACAACCTTATTCTTTTCTTTATTAGTTTTCAAAATCATAATTATTAGTATACCAAACATTAATCTACCTCCAACACACCAAATTTGTATGAGACATGTTATCCTTCAGAAAACTAGAATACTGTTTGGGATTGCTCTTCCGCTTTGCGATGATAGTAAGTTGTGCTCTGGTCATGATCCAACTGATTATTAACAATTTTGAGTGAAATAAGTTGTTTTGAATAAGCACTTTGCTTGTTGCAAACCACTTATTTCAATAAGTTTCAACAAGCAATCCAAACGCCTCTTATATCATGATCACATAAATACTGACAACATATGCAAATGCATTAGATCTCCCCATGCCATAACTCAAATTTGTATAATATAAACTCATACAACAAAAGAAAACTGGTAGCTTCACTATCACACTTACATGGGATCTTGCAACTTCATGATACCCATGTAGGATTAAACCGATGATTGCTATTCTCAAGCTGTTGCTCATAGAAGCCGTATTCCTCAGGTTTCTCCCACTGATAACCAAATTAATAATAACAACAATAATAAGTTGTATTGGTATGTAGAAAGTGTATAAAAGTAGAAAAAATCTTACCACACTTTCACATGTTACACAATTATAGTAGTACGCATTGCCATCTGGACATATATGTTCACTCCATTCACAATCAGGTTGATCTTCCATGTCCATATATGTAGGCACAGAACAAGTGCTAGAAACTGAAGACTGCACCGATAAGTTTTATAAAATAAATTAAGGTTCTATTTTCAACTAAATAATATTGTTGAGAAAAAATACATATGAACATGTAGGATTGATGACCACTAACCATTTGCGAACTATTAGGTAGTGAGTTTTGAGCTGCTGGGTCATTTAAGTATGGTGAATACCTGCAGCAACAACATTTATGACACGTCATTTTACGAATAACTTTTAATTCTAGTTAATTTAGAGAATTATTCATGTACAGAAGCTGCAGGGACCTGTTTTCCCAAAATTTTGGCTTCTTTGGGTCTGCAAACCGGACAACCAACGGATGATCACAACCCTAAACGTAATATAAAATATTGTAAAACGACAAGTATTACTAATCAAAGTGCTGTATCTAGTGCATTATTAATTTATTATATGTAGGTCATACTTTCATCACGTATTTTCCATTCAGGCCATTAATTGCATCAGCTGCCATAGCTTTATCAGAGAATGTGATGAATCCCGTGCCTTAAGCATCAACATGAGCAATTAGAAAACATAGTATAAAAACATTTGAAAATGTCATTCAAAATAGATTGACATATGAGTATGCACGCAAAG
This sequence comes from Flaveria floridana, assembly GCA_018326465.1. Lineage (NCBI taxonomy): Eukaryota > Viridiplantae > Streptophyta > Magnoliopsida > Asterales > Asteraceae > Flaveria > Flaveria floridana. The sequence continues at coordinate 8,277 of BJCO01732702.1, forward strand.
GAAAAATATCTGAAAATTATGAATTGATGCAAATGACTAACCTCGGTTCAGCCTTTGCTCATCAAGCATTAGGAAGACTTCTTCAACATAACCGTAAGGGGAAAATATCTGAAAGTTATAATAGTTAACATAAAAATAAAAAATCAAAAAGAGATAGAAACTCACATCAAAATAGAAGGTGTCCATTACAAACGCGTAGCACAAATCTCAGGCCCATCATGGAAAACAAAGAGCATGTTTAATTCATTTAGATCTTTGAATGTACTAATATTCATGTTCAACAGATAATAGTATTTTGGTATTCCAAATTTAACTGATTTTTGGGGTTGTATATGTTACAACTTGAAATTCCGGTAATCTATTATTGAAGGGTGTTGAACCCAAAGATTACAAGCCTATCACTATATATAGTAGTTAGAAGCTCTAACTAACTATTACATTTACATTCTAGCCCTTACACTTTACACTATACACTTTTAAGCACAAAAGTTCAAACAACAACAAACAACTAAACAAACAACACAAGAAATTATAAAAGAATTAAACTAACATTCACCCCCTTAATTCTTTTAAGTCTCCAACTCCTAGTTTACTCTTCATCTCAGCAAACTTCAACCGGGGTAATGCCTTGGTAAGAATGTCAGCCTTTTGCTCATTCCCTTCAATATGCCTCACCATCACACACACTTTCTTTCCACACAAGACCTGATGTAATGATATCTCACATCAATATGCTTGGACCTACCATGGAAAACTGGATTTTTCATCAACTGTATAGCTGACTTTATTATCAACATAAATCAAAATAGGATCCATTTCCTTATCCAGCAACTCCCCAATCAACCCTTTAAGCCATATGGCCTGCTGTGCAGTGGCTGTTGCAGCCATAAATTCTGCCACACAAGAAGATAAAGCCACAGTTTCTTGCTTTTGGCTTACCCAACTGATTGGTCCTCCACCATAGTAAAATACCATGCCTGTAGTACTCTTGCCATCAGCCTTAGTAGGCGCATGAGAACTGTCACTATACCCAATCAAATCTCCTACTGCACCATTCCTGTACCAAATGCCATGATCTAAAGTACCTTTCACATACCTTAAGATAGTTTTCACAGCCTGCCAATGAGTGACCTTAGGTTTCTCCATAAACCTGCTAGCTATCCTAGCTGCATAGCTTAAGTCAGGTCTGGTCTGTGTCAAATACCTCAAACAACCAATCACTCTTCACAATCATTAGGAGGTGTGTCATCATAAGTTGATCTTGGGACATGATCAACATCTGATGCACAACCAGAATTTCCCTCAGCATCAGCACAATCATCAGCACCCCCTGAACCCTGTGCTGATTGCAGCCCCTCTTCACAATCATCAGGCCATTCTGATTCTGTATTGTCATTTACTTCTTGAACAGGACTTGAATGTCTTTGTCCTGGAGCAGACAACTCAACTACCCCAAAGTCTGACTTTCTTGAACCTCCAGTGCTTTGTGACTCCCAATTCCAAGGCAGGTTCTCCTCAAACAGAACATCCCTGCTTACCACAATCCTCTTGGTAACTAGGTCAAACATTCTGTAAGCTTTAGACCCTGGTTCTACTCCAAGATGAACCATTGGAATGCTCCTGTCATCCAGTTTCTTCACTGTGTTACCAGGAACCTTTACATGCCCCTTACAACCAAACACTCTCAAGTGTTTCAGATTAGGTTTCCTAGTAAACACACACTCATATGGAGTGATTTTCTCCAAGGCCTTAGTGGGGACTCTGTTTAACAAGTAAACAGCATGTCTTACGGCTTCTGCCCACATGTACAAGGGCATATCCATGACTTTCAAGATTGATCTAACCATCCCCATGATGGTTTGATTCTTTCTCTCCACTACTCCATTTTGCTGTGGAGAATAAGGAGTTGTAAGATACCTTCTAATTCCATCGATTGTACACAATTGCTCAAAGGTTTTGGAAGTAAACTCCCCTCCCCTGTCAGTCCTTAGAGCCTTGAGTACAAAGCCAGTTTCCATCTGAGCTTGCTGCTTGAATCTGTTAAAGAAATCTGATGCCTCATCTTTCGTCTTTAACATGTCCACCCACATGTATCTTGAGAAATCATCCACCAAAAGCATGAAGTACTTGTTCCCTGCAGATGTAGGTGGATCAAAAGGCCCACAAAGATCTGCATAAACCAGTTCTAAGGGTTGTTGTGCCCTGTAGACACTAGCTTTGGGAAAGGGGTGTCTTCTTTGTTTTCCCACTAAACAACTCTCACATACTTGAGCCTTGTGGGAGATTCTTGGCAGCCCCTTGGCCATGTTATGCTTGGACATTTGGCTCATAGAATCAAAGCCCAAATGACCAAGTCTAGCATGCCATCTCCATGCTTCATCTTCAAATACAGCCAACAGGCACTCAGGCTGTGCTACATTCAAATTCACTTTATACAGCCTGTTCTCTCCTTTCTTGTCCTTCAACAAGGTCTTCCCACTGTTCTCAAACAACTAAAGGAATCCCTCTTTCATTTCAATCCTGCAACCACCTTCATCCAATTGGCCTAAGCTCAGGATATTGCTTTTTAGAGCAGGTATGTAGTACACCTGTGTGACTACCCTGTGTTCTCCATTCTTACATTGGAGACATATCGACCCCCTGCCTTTGATGGTCACCACTGATCCATCACCAAATTTAACTCTCCCACTTATTGCTTCATTCAACTCACAGAAGTGTGACTTCACCCCTGTCATGTGATTGCTAGCCCCATTATTCAAGTACCAGGAGCTTGAATCAGCCTCAATTCCACCAGACAGTTCATTTGGGAATACCTCATGCTCTTCAAGGAGGCCTAAGTCCTCCTTGACCATCAGGAGAGTTGGTTCCTGATCCTCTTGTGATTGAGACAAGTGGGCTTCATGGCTTTCTCTTCTGGGTGCCCTGCACTCATTAGAGAAATGCCCCAGCTTATCACAGTTGAAGCACCTCATGCTTCTTTTATCTTTCTTGCCACCCGCACCCTTCTCAATACCTTTAGAAGGTAGCCTGTTGCCAGAATTCTTCCCACTTCTCCCCCTTCCTCTGCCAGTCACTTTACCATCACCATAAAAGGACCTTGAGCTCTTAGCCTCATTCTTAGCCCGCTCTTGCCACTCAGCTTTGGTCAGAAGAAGCTGACCTGAGGAGTTCTTGCCATGTGACACTGGCTTGACTCGCTCCTCATAGGCTTTTAGCCTGCCAATCAGCTCTTCAAATGTCATGGTGTCAAGCTTTGAGAATTGTTCAATGGCAGCCACAATCGGGAGGAGTCTCTCCGGAGCAGCCTTCAAGACTTTCATCACTTGTTTTGAAGGCTCGATTGTGGTTCCCAAAGCCCTGTATCTTGACACCAATTCACCAACTCTCCCTGCAAAGTCGTCAATTGAATCTTGGTCATTCATGGTCAGCATTTCAAACTCTCGATCAAGAGTCTGAAGTCTGGCCTGCTTAACCCGATCTTCACCCACAAATCTTTCTTTCAGGGCCCCCCATACATCCTTGGCTTCCTTATGTGCAGCAACCTGCAACAATACATCTTCGGGCAGTGCTTGAAAGATGAAGGCTCTAGCCTTCTTGCCAAGTCGCACATCGATTGTGGCATCTCTGGCAGGTTGGATTGCATCCCATAATCCCTGTGCATCCATAAAGGCTTCCATCTTGATTGCCCAAGAGGTGTAGGTGGTGGGAGTCAGGATTGGGATTTTGAAAGAAATCAGATCATTGGCCATCTCCTTAACAGCCAATTGTCGATTAACTTCGGCCATGAATCAAATCAAGAATCGAATTGCGATCGAATTGGGTGTGGATTGGGTTAATTGGAACTTCCCACGCAGGCTGCAATGGGAATCGAGGGTGACGGAATTCAATTGATGAAGGGGAGAGGTGGCGGTCGCCGTAAATCGCAAGGATGTTATCACCGCACTCATCGGAGGGAAATCGCAGAATCGAGAGCCTTTGAAGCTCTGATACCAAAATGTTACAACTTGAAATTCCGGTAATCTATTATTGAAGGGTGTTGAACCCAAAGATTACAAGCCTATCACTATATATAGTAGTTAGAAGCTCTAACTAACTATTACATTTACATTCTAGCCCTTACACTTTACACTATACACTTTTAAGCACTAAACATCATAAGAGGGCCTTGAGAATACCAGTTACCATTCAGGTGTAATAATACCAGCCAAGTAGCAACAACTATGTCTTAGTGTATTATTAAATATCATAAAATGCTTGGATCAAACGCTATTTCGATTGAAAGTTTATTGTGGAACATACTTCCGCAATTTCTGCTTTTGATGCATGCTTGTTCAGGAAACCTACATAAACTTTATTTTCAGGCCCCTTCAAAAACTTGTTTTCGTATGTCTTCATAAATCCTATCAAATAGATTTAGAAAGAGAGATTATAAGAATCAAAATGCCACAACTTTGTAGCGAATAAGGTCCCAAAATACGTTGATATCTTGGTCAATATAGAAAGTTTCAAGTATTCCAAGAAAAAAAAAGAACATTGGAAATCTGAGGCAAGCATAAAATACGATAAAGTTAACTGGACCTGGACGTTCTTGTTTCTTTGTGGCATATCTAACTTCAATAGGACGCACACTCTGAAATAATATAAACACACATACATTGAGATTTTATAGCAAAATCAAAGGAAATGTTCAATCTCAATCTCTGGCATATTTAAACTTACCCCAGGGAAAGTATACTGATTGTCTAATGCTTTTATAGCTTGTGCAGCATCCTCTTTGTATGCATATTTAACAAAACAACACTCTGGAGATACAGATTTAACATTGTAAAGATGCAGATATTCATGCATGAAATGAAGCAAAAAAATTTAACTCACGACTCTTATATCTACTCTATGTTCCAAAGTGTCAACCATAAGAATATAAGATCTGATCATAGATTGTGAATTTTCATCATTACAAAATGTTTGTGTAGTTGTTATTGAACATTGGTAATTAGTATGAGTGTATTTTTTATATTTTATACCGGTAGAGCTCTATGATTTTTGCTGATCAATTTCTATAGAACCATATGTTATATTGAGAGATCACATAATTAAAGTGAACACATAACTCAATATATGAATTTCTCCTTATGAAACACAATTCTAGAAAAATCGACCAGCTAAAGACCTAAGGCTGTCCAAAAATTTATCCTTAATTTTTAACCGACAAACATCTCACATCTTCTGAATAGATTTCTACTTTTCATAACTTGACGTGTGATACAATCGAGTGATTGACAAAATATTCATTTTTTCTAATGGTAGAATTTGTATGTGGATGGTGAAAATAGCAACACCAAATACCAAAAATGAACCTTGTCAACTTTTAAATTATGTAATTAAGTTTTATTTGGAGAAAAAAGAAGAAAAGAAAAGGAAGCATAAAAGATATCATGTCTCCTTTTTTTCCTTTTTGAGGAAAAGAAAATGAATTGGAAGGAAAGGGATTAGAATTTAGATATACTAAACCTTTTGTTTTAAAACTTTTCATCTACATATAGGAGGAAAGAAATACGTTAATAAGGAACATGTAGAATGACGAAAAAATGCCCTTGTTTTTTGGACGCCTAACTATTATAAATAAAGGCACAACAGTAAAACTCTCACATTTTCCTTCCTCTCAGTTTTTCTCTCACTCAAGAAAATAAATCTCATTAACTTCCTTCCATTTATCTTCTTTTCTTCTGACCCCGAGAACACCATTAATGTGATTAAATTTCCTTCCATTTTATTTCATTCACTTGCTTTCTCCCCTTTTCCTTTCTTTTCATTTGGTTTGAAACTCGAGAACAGGGTGTTAGTGTCATATACACATCATAAGACAGTTTTAATAAATGGGTAACATATTTTTGAAGTGGGAGAAAGGGGTCTTTTAAACGGTCAGTCACAAATTTGTCTCTTTGATGTATTTTGGACGGCAATTTTGCCCTTCTAACCTTTTATCTAAGAGAGGGGAGCTTATAACAGAAACCAGAGATTATTTCAAAACATATTGCTCAAAGTGACAAGCATACTTACCGTGCTGTTGGAGATGTTTTAATTGCTTGAAAAGAATAACCTCGATGATGGTTCCATGTTCACCAAATAAGGAACGAATCTGATAAGATACAAGTAACCTTTGATGATGAGAACATATTATATATCATCACTTGGTGATAATGATTAAATAAACGTTGATGATGGTGATAGCATACAGAAAATTAAAAAAATGCATCTCATCAAACAAACACATTATTCATGAGAGTGAGTGATGTTGAGGTGGGCACTTAGTGCTCCAATAATTAATGGAATGCTCCAAGTAAGTCACTCAAATGTCCATTTTTTTGCATTATCCTGATTGAATAGAAAGGAAAGCGCAGGTAATCAGCAAAGCTTACAAAGATTGGTTTTTATCTTTAAAAATTAAGTATGTAAAGTGAAAATTTGAAGATTTGATCATTGATGATGTTTATACCATATATATTATACAGGCAGTCCAAGAATAATATAATTATATCCCGCTGCAACTATCATCAGGTTGAAAGTCCAGCATTTGATGTTAGCTGTAAATAACTTACATCTTCTTCGGTGACTTCTCTTGGAACATTGCTAACATAAAGCTTGTGACACCTGACATCATCAAAGTATTCTGAAACAAAGAAAAAATCAACTTTTAGCAAGTCTTCTTAGCAGCTAAAACAAAAGGAACAGTGCGTTGCAACAAATTAACTTCAATACAATCCCCCCCCCCTTAAAATCGGACCTCTATCAACATCAACCAAATCAATTAAGCAACAAAACGATACAAATCAACATTCAGATCACTTGAATTTTAAAATTCCACAGCTACACATTGTGCTACCAAATGCAAAAACGATACAAAGTTTGTTGCATATCAATATTGTTTGATTTCGACATTCATTTGTCAAAATCAAGTCAAACTAAAAAATCCACATCAAAATCGAAGACGAAAGATATCAATTCATAAAAATAAGTAGTTACAGCTCTTTTCAAGTAAACTGTATACGTTTTGTTAGTCTGAATTACAAAGGTACGATTACAAACCATTAGCAGAGTGAGAGAACTGTCTCTTTCGTCCTGAGAAAGCAGGTCCATTGGAGTATCCAAATGAGTCGAGTGTCTCGCAACCACCGTCTTGGTAGTCGTTTTGGTATCTATGGTGGTGAGTGTAGTGGCCGCCGTTGGAGAATCCACCGCCGTGGGTGAAGGGGCCGCCGCCGTCGTGGTAGGGAGGAGGGGCGGAGGTGTCGTGTGACCATGGAGAATTATCCATACAACTGCACAGGTGATGAAACCCTAGCGGTGGATCGATGATCAGATTTTAGTGTTTTGACTAGGGCGGTGAGTGTTCTTCCCCTTTCTATTCTGGGTTTGTTTCGCTTTTGCTGACAAATCATTTGCAAAGGGCCAAGGGGAACTTCAAAGTTCACTTTTGTTGTGTCCCGAACAAAACTAACCCTCTGTTCTCGAGTTTATTTAACGAGATAAGAGAAAGGAAATACTTTTTTTTTCTTTTTTTTTTTATTTTTTTTTCTTTTCCTTTCTCTTTATTTCCTTACATTTTAGAAGGATTGGATTTAGTCTTTATTTTTTTTCCAATCCTTTTATTTCCCTCCTTAAGTAAACTCGGGAACACGAATTTTTAACAATTCTTCCATTTCCTTCTATTAAAAAAACTCTGGAACACAACTATTTTTTCTTTTCTTCCACTTTATTTCTTTTCTCTCCTTAAATGAGACTCGGGAACACAGCGTTATGTTGTGTCCCGAACAAAATTAAAAGGAAATGAATCTGTGTTTATCACGGGTTCGAACCTGACAGGGGGGAAAAAATAAAACACATAAAATTCTTTTAAAATTGAAGGAAATGAAAAGAAAAGAAATTAAACACATAGAATTCTTACTTTCTTTTAATATGGAGTAAACTAGCTATCGTAACCCGTGTGTTACACGGATTGAATAAATAAAAAATTAATATAACAAAATTTATTAATTGTAAAATAATATTTTAAGATATAATATCATTGAAATTATGTATTAGAAATGACTGTAAGTTATAAAATAGTGATATCAATTTTTTAAAACTTTATTTTTTTTTAAAAAAAAACTTTTGTTCTAAAACAAACCGTATAAAAATGTCATTTTTAAATATTTTCTTATTATAACTCTTAAATTTAATTATTTTTTGTTTTAAAAAAACAACTTTTTAAAAATACCAATTTTAAATATTTCATATTTTTAAAAAAAGTCTTATGCTTTAAATAAATTTA
>BJCO01732703.1:0-12699 GCA_018326465.1 Flaveria floridana
AAAAATTATAATGATTGGGTAGAAATATCTCCCACATTGATTGAATTACAACATCAAAAAATCCTAATAGAAGGATTATCTTTATGTCACTTTTTTATTCAATTTGGAATACCATGGATCTGGAAATGGTCTCCAGAAGTGGGTTATACTCACCAACAAATCCCTTGTTTAAGAAGAATTTATTATACAAAATTTTGGAAGAAAATGATGAAGCTTGACAACAATGGCGTCCCAGAAGGTCAAGAAACATTGCAGAAAATTCAAGATACTATAGAGCTATACTCAAAGCAAATTAGCTTGAAGACTCAGAGGGAATCTCCCAGTCCATTCCAGGAAATATCTCAAAAAATTAAAACGAAAGGAGAAAATCAAATCTCTAAAAAAGAATTATTAGTCATATATTTTCAAGAAATAAAAAAAGATCTGATGAAAAATTTTCAAGAAAAGGACCAAGAAGATCATATCTAAAAAATGTCCACCAATAAATCAGAACAAGATACACTTCCAGGGGAATCCCAAGACCCTTATGGGTTCGATGATGAAGAAATTCTAGAAAAGGATCTGGATGAGATGCTAGAGGATCTCAAAAAATTGGTATCCAAGGAAAAAATAGAAATAGACAATCGAAAAAGATGATAAGTCTGCTAATGGGGCCGACATGATTAAAGGAGCAATAATTTCAGACACAATAATGTCTGCTTTTGAAAATTTTAAAAGAAATAATTGAGTTGAATTATTGTAATTTACTGTACATGTTTTGTTTGTACCTTGAGACTCTCATTATAAGAGAAGCTCAAGTCTTTAGTTTGAGGTGTGCCTGATCTTACGATCAATCTTCTTTCTAAATCTCTCTTGTAAAAATACTCTGATAATAAAATTTCTGCTAGAGCACGGCTTTCAAGAAAAATCTTGAAGTCTCATAACAGAGGTAATATCTTTTACATATTTAATAATTATCTTTTTATTTTCTATATTCATTAGCCTAATGGAAGGCAAAAGAATCAGATTAATGTTGAACCCAACCGTAATAAGTTTATAAACCTATATGTAAATTAAAAAAAAAGAGTCTGGAAATAATAATGATAATAATAATAATAATAATAATAATAATAATAATAATAATAATAATAATGATGATGATAATAATAATGATAATAATAATGATAATAATAATGATAATAATGATAATGATAATAATGATAATAATGATAATGATAATGATAATATTAATAATAATAATAATAATAATAATAATAATAATAATAATAATAATAATAATAATAATAATAATAATAATAATAATAATAATAGTAACAACAATAAATCAAAAAATAAAAAGAAAAAAAGGATGTGAAAGTATACATGACAATGGTGTGTGTGTGGAGTTGGTACTATTCATCACTCATCCTTTTAATAAGTTATATAATAGTTTGGTTATAATAAGGAAAAAATTATAGATGTTTTCAAAGTGGGTTAAACCGGTCAGTCGGACTGAAACTAATCATTCTTTTTAAACTATAATAGTTACAGATCTTTTCCTTTTAAACTGTCTGGTTACAGATCGTACCAGTGAACCCAGTGCACAGACTTTTAATTATTCTTTTTATTTTTGGAGTTCTATTCCCTTTAAAATCTCATTTTGTAATTAATTTAGTATTTCAAACTTTACGTTTTATTTATCTAGTTATTCATATTCTATTAAATTTATAAATCTTCATCAAAACACGTAGCATTTTTTGAATTTTACTTTAAATGAGATAGACATACATGGTTATGTACTAATTATATATCCTTACAATGAACAATAAGTTCATTTAATTGATTCGGTTATGCTATTGATAGATTACTTTGATATTTTGATACATAATACTTAACAAAAATGTAGGTTCATATGATCAATAATCAATGCAAATGATTCACAAAACAGAGAAAACCCACTAAATAAACATAATTCTGTCAATGCCACAATGAACAAGTTTCAAATATTTTCAATTATCTACAAACTCCAGCAATGAATATGAAACAAAGGCTCAAATATGATCAAAATAAGCTTCCAGCCACATGTACAGAATTACAATAATAATATTTTCACTATTAGGGTTTGCAAAACTTGCTTACAATGAATGAAACTTTCAATATATAAGCAGAGTATAGTTTCGCTGACAGTTTGTTTCGCTGGACAGTGAAACTATCTTGACCATAACCTAGATCAGCTGGCTACGAGCGAAACTCAGTTTCGATTATAGTTTCGCTGGACACAAAACTTATAATATACAAAATACAAACTAAGTAAACTAACATTTAACCTATAATAATAAACAAAATAAACAAAATAACAATGGTGAGTCCAACCTATTCTAGATCATCAATACTCCTTCTAGGTTGGACCTCACCCGCTTGATCTTCTGATTCAGCTCTGGTTCTTTCTTCAACAATCTAAGCTTCTTTTGCAGCTTTAACAAATGTTTCCTTTTCAGCTCCAGTAGTACTAACTTCTTCTCCCCGTGCACTGGCTCTTTCAAATTTCCTTGTTAGCTCCTACACATCCATCCTTAAGCTCCCCAACTTCAGACCTGACTCCCCGAGCCTTGTTTGCAACCCTCATGAACAGGCTTGCTTCAATCCTTGTTTCAGCTCCGGCTCCAGCTTTTATGTGATTTTCACACAAAACCACCAAATCCTCATCATAAAAAGAACATACCTCCGTAGGATCAAATAGTTTGATTTCCTCTCCACCCTTCACTCTAACCATCGCTTCTCCCGTATTGTTATCATCGAACTACTTTTCAAACTTCTTCAACCTTAGGGGATGTGGATTGGGTATCCTCACTCTATTCACAATCTTTGCTGGTTTCAACTTCAATATAATTTTGCCTTTTCTAGTAACCCAATCCATGTTGTTCTTCGATCTTCTTCTCTCAGTCTTCATGTATCCAAATGTTTCAAAGTTATCATTAAGCCTCTTTTTACTCCCTTACTCCAGCAATCTTTCACTGAGGTTTGAATCCAGTAGTGGAATCTCAGCTAATCTTCTTGTTGGTCCATCAATGATAAAAAAATAGTGCTAATGATGAGAAAACACAATCAAACCCCACTTAAATGAGTATCTAAACAATAATATATAGAAAGAGTTTCAAAATACAACCATTTTAACCAAACTTGAATCAAGATATAAAGAACAAGGCTCAATGATAATGCAAATAATGGTTCCAGCCAATATACACAATAAGAACAGTAATGCAAAATAAATATCCTCTTATTAGGGTTGTGCAAAACTTACTACAAAATATTACAATGATTCATATATATAGCAGACCTAGTTTCACTGACAGTTTCGCTGACTGTTTCGCTGACAGTTTCGCTGACAGTTTCGTTGGATAGCGAAACTGTCCTGACAAGATGCTTAGTTTCACCCGGCTGTGAAACACAGTTTCGTCGGGTGACCTAAGTCTGTTGACTATGAGCAAAACTATAGTTTCGCTTGTAGTTTCGCTAGGTCAGTGCAAACTACTACAAAACATAAACTAACTACCATTTACATATATTAAACAAACTAACATAGATCCTATTACAAATCAAGTAAAATAAACTAACTACTAAGGTGAGTCCAACCTATACTTGATCTTCAATACTCCCCCTAGGTTGGACCTCATCGGCTTCAGCTTGATTTTCCTCTTGAGCTCCAGCCTGGTCTTCCACTTGACCTTCATCCTCCTTGGCCTTCTCAGATGCTTCGTGTTCAGCTCCAGCCACTTTTATAATATCATCTTCAGCTCTACTAGCCTCTTCTTCAACAGGTCTAGCTTTCTCCGATATGTCAGCGTGTGCACTAGCTTGAAGTAATTGCTTTGTTAGATCCTACACGTCCATCTTGGTCTCATTAGATTGAATAACTTTCTTGGTAAGCTCCTTGACTTCAGCTGTCTCTCCTCGAGCTTTGTTAGCCACCCTCATGAATAGACTGGCTTTAGTTCTAGTTTCAGCTCCAGCTCCAGCCTTTATGTGATTTTCACATAATATCCTCATATCCTCATCTCCAAACAGAAAAACTTCTATTGGATCAAACAATCTGATCTCTTGATCAACTTTCATTATGATCACAACTTTCCTAGTATTAATGTCATAAAACCACTTGACAAAATTTTGTAGCATCGGGAGAAGTGGATTGGGCACTTGAACTCTATTTACATTTTTGGCAGGCATTAATTTCAGTACAGTCTTTCCCTTACCAGTGGCCCAATCCAAGTCTTTTTTAGACCTCCTTCTCTCAGGCTTCATATAGCTGAAGGCTTCAAAGTTGTCATTTAGCCCATTCTTAATTTTTTTTCTAGCAGCATAGCCCTATCACTCGCATCTGCATATATCAGAGGAATCTCAGCCAACCTTCTTAGATCCTACCTAGGCAAGGTCTTAAAAGCCTTCCTCTTGTTTAGATAGGAGATCTTTCCTCCTCACCTCTTGATCATAAACAATTTAAGGTCAGCATTGTACTTCCAGCTTAGTATCATTTTGTCTGCCTCCTTTTTGCTTGGTTCATTAATATTTTAGAACAACGAAGTTATCTCTTATGGTCCTTTTCCTTATCAAACCAATCTTCTTATGCAATCTCTATAACATCTCCTTTAGTAAACCCTCTTTATGCCACATAAGTCACCGGGCTCTCCTCAACTTCATAGAACTCTGGCTCAAAGCTGTAATCAACAAGCTGTTCATCATCCTCTTCCACTTCATAAACTAGCCTCATGTCAGGCTCTTTCCCTTTTTCTTTATCACCCTTTTCTACATGCACCTCCTCTCTAGATAATTTTTTCTCTATATCAAACCTTAAATTGAATTCAGCCTTATTAACTTTAATTCCTCCTACATCCACCTCTTTCTTAACACCACTAGTTCCAGCACCTACATCCATATCACCAGCACCGTCACTCACAATCATCAGCACCAGCTCCACTTGAATCAACATCAAATCTTATACTTGCAGCTCCACTTGGGCCCTCTCTTACCCTTGATGAACTTCCTAATCTTAGAAATGAATACTTGGATGTATCAGTGATGTGTTGTAAACACATCGAATTTTCCCATGTATTTTATTTTAATTTCTAGTTAATTCACGTTTTATTTTCATAAATTTTAGTTACTTTGCTTCATTTCGTATTTTACAGGTTCACGAGAGCTTACAGGAGGAAACCAAGCAATTATCGGGCGATCGGGAGTTAAAAGCGACAAAAAATTCCAAAATGTGAAGCTCCTGTGGTCTGCAGGAACCTTCCATGCGGTCTGCATGCAAGGTCAACACGGCCTAGGAACCCTAATGTTCCTACGGTTCGCAAGACTTAATCCTGCGGTCCGCAGGAGGTCGCGAAAAAGTCAAAGTTCGTTTTTTTATAAGTTGAGGTCAGGGTTACGAAGAAGAGGACGCTTGGACGGCCCTTGGAGAGTTCCAGAAGCATATTAGAGGCGATTTGGAGCAGCTAGGTCATGAAATTGAAGAAAAGAACCCAGCTAGGTCATGGGATTGAAGAAAAGAACCTTACTTTCGGCTTTTCACGCGTTTGACCATTCGGTTTCACTTGGTTTCTCCGTTTCCATTTGTGTTCTTCACTATTTATTCATGGTTTATCATTGTAAATCTGATTTGATTATGATTAGTGGCTAATTGTTCTTTATCTACCTAGATTAGGTGATGGTTGACTTTGTTTGACTTGTTTTTCGGGTTATTTGACTTGTTGATGAATTCTATCGTATAAAGATTGATGATTTATGAGTAATGATGCGGATTTACTTCTGTTGAAATTGATTTGATTCATAATTAGGCTTCTTGTTTATTTTGGTTGATTTACTTGTGTGTTAATTGACTAGAATTGCATGTTAGGATCATTACTTGGTGTTTTGACCTAGATGGATTGATCACCCATAGGAGTTTTATGTTTAAAATCAATTTTTAGAAGTTAGCTTATCTTGAGTCTGAGAGGAGAGAGATATATGATTGATCTTAGGGGTTTTTGGTTTGGGTAACGAATGCATGAGAGTGACTAGTCCTAAAATTAATAACGTTTCTTGTCAATTCAAGTCATTAATCATATTCATCAATTTACTCCTTATGTCTAGTGTTGCTTAGGGTAACCTATTTCACATTGTGCTGTTGAGACTGAGAGGTAAAATAGTTTTCGAGTAAGTAGAGTTTCAGGGAATTTTGAGACCGAGAGGTGAGAAATAACCTATTCAGTGCTACAATTGATTTTCATGGCATTTAGAGTGTGTCAGTGAGTCCGAGAGGAGATCTGATATGTTCCAGGTGTCTAATTCAGAAACTGGAGTCAAACAGTCAGTCAACCCGAGAGTCAGTCAAACCGGTCAACCTGATACCGAGTCTAGGTAGTGCTTCCTTTTATTTGATTTCCCTTTCTATTTACAGTGATTTGCGTTAGTCTCCTTGTTTAGATTTTATTTCTTTTAATTTTCAGTATTATTGCATGCTTTTTTTAGTTTCGTGTTTTGTCTTATTATTTGATTGTGTTGCTTAGTTGGTTTACTAATTTTCTTGTCATCTTCTTAATTATCAAAAATCCCTTAAAAATCATCGGTTAGATTTTGACAACAGTTCAGTAACAAGGGCCGCCACCCATTCGTGTCCATGGTCGATACTCGGTTTACTTTCCATACTACACGCAACCGGTACGCTTGCCGTGAGTGTGTGTTTGAGAAGTAATTCATTTTAAATAATTAAAACTTGGTCTTTATAATTTAAACTACATTTTCACACCATAAAGTTTTCGGCGTCGTTTCCAGGGACACGATTTTGGCGACTTTGAGAACCACTAGTGTCGGGGGTCGAACCACCCTTGTTTACTTGTCTAGTGCTTAGTGGTTTTTATTTGCTATTTTTGGGTAATTTTTGCAAATTTTATAAACTTTTCTGTTATTTGTTTCTTAGGTTTAATTTGTTTATTGCTTGCTTTAGGTTAAATTTCAATTAACTATTTTTATTTTATTTTATTTTATTTTTTCATTTATTTTTATCAGTATATGCCTAATATCCGGCGGACCCGATCTACAGGATCTGCCGAGTTGGAGGGACTTTCTGACCCAGAGCAATTGTTTCATAGAAGGCATATTGCAGCTGAAGAGATGGTACAACCACAACCCCGAAAGATTCTTTCTGATTACGCGAAACCTGCTACTGGAGGCGTGCGAGCACCTGTGGTACCACCAGTCATCGAGGCAAATAATTTCCAGATCCCTTCTCATGTGATGACCACTATTGCCTCGTCTGTCCAATTCCATAGTCTTTCTCATGAAAATCCACACACGCATATTAACCGCTTTCAGCGTGTCTGCGACACGTTCAAAATCAATGGTGTGACTGACGACGCGCATCTGACGCGTCTGTTTCCCTTCTCTCTGGCAGACAAAGCCGCTCCCTGGCTTGAATCTTTGCCACCTGGCTCTATCACCACCTGGGATGGCATGAGGAATAGATTCCTTACTAAATACTACCCTCCTTCCAAATCCACCCATCACAGAAGCCTTATTCATTCTTTCAAACAAAAGTCGGGAGAGTCGTTTCACGATGCATGGGAAAGGTTCAAAGGTCTCTGCAATGATTATCCATATCACGATATTGAAGATTGGCAGCTGGCTGAGAAGTTCTACAACAGTTGTGATTATGTCTACAGAGAGAGATTAAACACTGCCTCGGGAGGAAGCTTGTTCAACACCAAAACACCCGAGGAGTGTTTGGAGCTTTTTGAGGATCTGGCCATGTCCAGCTATCAGGATCTAGCTGACGGATCACATAAGGGCCTGTTGCAGGTGGATTCTAGCATAGATTTAGCAGCATAGGTGGGGCCTATCTAGGATCATTAAAGATCTGTGGCTGAAGACAGACAGGGTGTGTGAGATCTGTAGAGGTGGACATAACACGGCTGACTGCACGGTTACTCAGGAACAAGTGGATTTCATGGGGAATCAACCTAGCAGGAGCTTCTTTAGAAATAATCAGGGTTGGAAGAGAGAACAAGGCTTGAGTTGGAGAGGACAGCAGAATCAAGGACCGTATCAGAGCTATGCACAGCCCAGCAGTGAGAAGAAGACACCTAGCATCGAGTATATGCTTGCACAGTTCTTAGAGAAGGATGAGAGGTGTCATGAGTAGATTCATGATAAGTTCCAGGAGCAGGGCATGATGATTCAGAATCAGGGGGCAGCATTGCAGAATTTAGAGTGTCATGTTGGTCAGATAGCTGAGATCCTTTCGAGTAGAAAAGAGGGTACCTTACCGAGCTCCACTGACACAAACCTTAAGGGGTTAGTGAAGGCAGTAACTACTAGGAGCAAATGAAGTGGAGTTGTGGTTTCACCAACTACGACTGAAGATGAGCCTGTGGATGAAAAAATCAAGATGGAGGTGAACCCTGGCCAGGTGCAACAGAGGCTGCGCCCAGCAAGTACACCACAACCAAAGGTCACCCCCAGAAGCATTACATAGGTCAATGGGCATCGTCTGAAGCATTACAAAGGTAGGTCAGAGAAGCAGAGAGTGCTTGAGGTGTTATACCTCGACCCGCTTCGTGAATAAGTGTGGGGATGAGTCGGGTTGAGGACTCGTTAAATTTAGCGCTACCGGGAGGCAACCCGGATTGTACGATTTGATTTTTACTTTCCCTTTTTAATTTTTCGTCCTTAGTAGTTTTTCTTTTTATTTTCTTGCTTCTTTTTATTTCTAACCGTATGTCGAGTGTTTCAGGAATTCTAGCCCGGGGTATGGTCGCATGCACTTCCAGGTACGTATATATATTTTTTTCGGAATTTTTGGATCCCCGGGTCAAAATATTGGGCGATGGTTAGCTCAGTGGGGGCAAAACAGGAAAATTGGCAGCCTGCATAGCCCTGCGGTCCGCGGGAGATTTCCCTGCGGTCCGTAAACTTCATGAGGTTACTGCAGTCCACAGGAGTTACTACTGCGGTCTGCAGGAGATCAGACTGAGAATTCAAGAAGGTGAAAACCCCTGTTGACCTACAAGCCTTCATTTCAAAAACCCTCCGAGAAACCCCTTGTCACCACCACCATTTTCATCACTAAACCACCATCGGAGCGGCCCTGGCGCCTTAATTCGGGTTCATTCCCTAATTGTGCACTTCAAGCAGATAGATCACATGCGTTACAGGTTAGATCCCACAGTCTGCGTGCGTGTGTACTTACACGAACACCTCAGTTGCTGCCACTGGTTCTTTTGTCCCTTTTCTTTGTTTTCTTTTTAAGTTACTTTTATTTTTTGCTTTCTTTCTTTCTTGTTTCACGTGCTGCACATTAGGGACAATGTGCATGACGAGTGTGGGGATGCAGAGGACGTGGCCAGATTTTACGTTCCACTTTTAGTTCATTATCTATTTATCCTTAGTTATTTTTCATTTCGCTAAAATGATTAAAAAAAATTTGCTGAGGACGTGACCAGGTTTTACGTTCCACTTTTAGTTCATTATCTATTTATCACCTTAGTTATTTTCCATTTCGTTAACATGATTAAAGAAAAAGAAAAAAAAATTGAAAATTTTTAAAAATGCCCTTGAAAATAAAGTTTGCAACTAGAATGGAAAATAATAAGACTGTATGGGAACTTGATTTTGATTTAAAAAAAATTCGGGCAAGCACGCGTCTGATTGGGGATATGTTGGTAGGCCCAGTTAATTGTGTTAAATTCTCACAAAGTGTTTAATAAATTAACTCTAATAAACATATGGAATCTTGTGGGTGTACATCTTACAGGAGGTGATTAAGCTGAAATGCGTTAACAAAGTTTTAGGGATGCCATTGCATATTTAAAAATAGATTTGTTTGATAATTAATCTCACAGCCCGGCACACCGCTCTAGTATTTATGAGAATAAATTCGAGGTGGTGGCGCCCCGCTAATCCATCCAAATAAATAAGTGTGTTAATTGCTGAGTTATTAAGACTAGCCTACGTGTCACATGTCGAGTTACAGCTTGGTTGAACACCACTGGGTCGAAATCTTGAGAAACTTATTAGAAAAAGAACTGCAGCCTACGTGTCATGCCGAGTTGCAGCTTGGTTGAAACACCACTAGGTAAGGTTCAGCTGAAATAAATTAGAATACCAATTTCACATTCCATCTTCCATCAGTGAGTTTAATTATCAGTTCAGATAGGTTTCTGTGTGCAATGGTAGGAAAGTAAATTTAATTAATCTATATCCTAATACTTGAAACGGACCTAAGCGAAATTGTAAACTCTCTAAAGCGTGGGACCATAGATTTAAAATCGAGCATGTGCACATAAAAGAATAACACTGAGTGAGGGTTTGATCAGCTAATGTGAGTTTAAGTGGACAAATATATCGGTAATCCCGGCTGATTCCTGTTTTTAATTGTAATAATTCTTGATTGATATCTAAGATCTTGGTGACCCATTTTAATCCCATCGTTGCATACAGCATTTTCAGGGGCGAAAAAGATTAAAGTGTGGGGATGTTGGATGTGTTGTAAACACATCTGATTTTCCTGTGTATTTTATTTTAATTTCTATTTAATTCGCATTTTAGTTTCGTAAATATTAGTCACTTTACTTTATTTTGTATTTTACTGGTTCACGAGAGCTTACGGGAGGAAACCGAGCAATTATCGGACGATCGGTAGTTAAAAGCGAAGAAAAATTGCAAAATGTGAAGCTCCTGCGGTCCGCAGGAACCTTCCCTACGGTCTGCAGCCCAGGTCAACGTGGCCCAAGAACCCTAAAGTTCCTACGGTCCGCAAGACTTAATCCTGCGGTCCGTCGGAGATCGCGAAAAAGTCAATGTTTGTTTTTTTATAAGTTGAGGTCAGGGTTACGAAGAAGAGGACGCTTGGACGGACCTTGGAGAGTTCCAGAAGCATATTGGAGGCGATTTGGAGCAGCTAGGTCATGGGATTGAAAAAAAGAACCTTACTTTTGGCTTTTCACGCATTTGCCCATTCGGTTTCTCTTCGTTTCTCTGTTTCCATTCGTGTTCTTCACTGTTTATTCATGGTTTATCATTGTAAATCTGATTTGATTATGATTAGTGGCTAATTGTTTTGTATCTACCTAGATTAGGTGATTGTTGGCTTTGTTTGACTTGTTTTTCGGGTTATTTGACTTGTTGATGAATTCTATCATATAAAGATTGATGATTTATGAGTAATGATCCTGATTTACTTATGTTAAAATTGATTTGATTCATAATTAGGCTTCTCGTGTATTTTGGTTGATTTACTGGTGTGTTAATTGACTAGAATTGCATGTTAGGATCATTACTTGGTGTTTTGACCTAGATGGATTGATCACCCATAGGAGTTTTATGTTTAAAATAAATTTTTAGAAGTTAGCTTATCTTGAGTCTGAGAGGAGAGAGATAATTGATTGACCTTGGGGGTTTTTGGTTTACGTAACGAGTGCACGAGAGTGACTAGTCCTAAAATTAAAAACTTTTTGTAACGCCTCGAAGTTTGACTTTTTGGAGTGTCATGCGACTGAGTCTCAGTCGCATGGAACTCATGCGACTGGGGGACCAATCGCATGATGCTCGGACGATTGAGGGTTCAACCGCATGGAACTCATGCGACTGGAGGTCCAGTCGCATGGTGTTCAGGCGACCGGAGGCTCAGTCGGCTGGAGTTTGGGGCGACTGAGCTGTAGCTATAAAGGAGGTGCAGCCATCTCCCCTCCCCATACTTGCACACTTCAGTCGGGAAGAAGAGTAGAGAGAGAGAAAAGAGCGACCGTAGAGGCAAAAGAGAGAAAGGCGTGATTCGGGCGTGAAACTTGTCGAGCAACTAGTCCAAACGGAGCTCTTCATCTCCTACTTGCTTATGTGAGTTTTAGGACCCCTCATTTACTTGTTTTCAAATGATTTTGGGGCTGGAACACATACAAACCCATTTTTGAAAAAGTGTATGTTTGACCCATTTGGGTGAAATCTTGTGTAATGTGTTTAAGGTACGATTTGGGACTTGTATATGCTTGTATGAGGTCCTAGTATGAATCCCTGAGGTTTGGGAGGGCTAATTTAGGCTTAAGACGAGTTTGGAAGGGTTTGAATGCCGTAGGTCGCGGCTGCAGTTCGTGATGAACTCCAGTCGCTGCCCAGTTAGGGCTAGACGACTGAAGAGTCAGTCGCACGATTAAGGAACGACTGATATTCAGTCATACGACTGAGGTTCAATCGCACGACTGAACGCCCAGTCGCATGGATGTTCATTCGCCTAGTGCCCAATCGTACGACTAAGAGTCCAGTCTCATAGGGACTCATTCGCATTAGTCCTAGTCGTATGATGCTCAATCGCCTAGTGTTCATAAGCACGATTGTATGCCTATTCACCTGGTTGCCCAATCGCACGATTCAGTCACATGGAGGCCATGCGACTGGAGTATGTCCAATCGCTCAAATAGGGCTGTTGCGTATGAGGAGAGAGATGGTATTGTATGTATAGGCATGACGTATGTATGATAAGTATGATGTAGTCATATATGATGGTAATGACTCATGATTTGTAAATATCGATGTTCCTTATGTCGATGTATGTTTATCTTTTCTTGACTTTACGTGTTATGTTAATGAATGAAACGAAAGTAATAAGAACGTAAAGTGAAAGATAATGAAAGAGGAACATGATGAATGAATGCATGCATTAATGAAAGAACGAATGAATGTAAGAAAGGCTTG
>BJCO01732766.1:0-15754 GCA_018326465.1 Flaveria floridana
AAATCAAATCAACTTTAACATTTTTACAATTATCAAGAACTGATTTGTAACCACTAATGTTTACTAAGTATTTATTAATGTTAACACTATAAGAATTACTAATATTATCACAAATCAAATCAACTTTAACATTTTTACAATTATCAAGAACTGATTTGTAACCACTAATGTTTACTAAGTATTTATTAATGTTAACACTATAAGAATTACTAATATTATCACAAATCAAATCAACTTTAACATTTTTACAATTATCAAGAACTGATTTGTAACCACTAATGTTTACTAAGTACTTCTCTAACAATAATGAAACCTCTACACCAATATCATTGGCAATGGCGACGATTCCAAGTACTTGGATCTATATAAGACCTAATACGTATGTCTGCTTGTATGCGTTCTGCACTACCGAACCGATCCAGCCGGAACCGACCGAACGTATCTATTATCTTTGAACGTATCATTAATGCTTAACAATAACTGATAATAAGTGTATGATCGTTTATTGCGTGCATCATTTGGAACTTTGATCATCTATACTTACTACCGAACAAGTGAGTTTCGTGGCCCCGTTTTATGCTTATTCAATTCTTCAATCATTTACAAACTTGGGGAAAAAGTATGCTCACCCATTTTATATTGTACAATTTATATACTTGGAATCAACATGTTACTGTTTTGTGAGTACTTATCTGATACATGCATGAGTTCGCTGTGTGGTACTTTCTTTACAACCATTTAATTCTGGTGTTGGAACCGACGGATATGTATTGGTAGTACTACTAGGTTGACACCCCACCCTTGTTTATTGGTATACTAGTTGGTACCAATAGTGGCTAGGAACGGGCCCTTGGGTGAATATATTCCAACAAGATTCTGTGTGTACGTCATTAGGTTTGGTTGTGACGCTCATCTGTCATGCGATTTTGCTTACTTATAATTGTATTTACGGTATTCCGCGAAACTATTATGCAGCATCAATTTACTTACTATTTAAACCCGCGAACTCACCAACAATTTTTGTTGACCATTTTGAGCATATCTTTTCAGGTGATAATGGTAATTGAAGATTCTAGGAGTGCTGCTTTAGTGGAGACCCTAGGATGCATTTTGAGACTATACAATACTTGACATACATTCTTTTGAAACATTATTGGTCTGATTACACATCTTTATTCTTTGGGATACTTGTTCCCGGGTTGTGAGAATTACATTACAATGATATTATTTTTGGCTGTGTGATTCAATTACAATGTTTATGCTTATGGCTATGTTGTCATGAATATTGACTAAACACGACACAAGTCTCCTTTGTGTCGGGTTTTGTCATGACACGCTTACCATCATTTAATTATATTGCATCTTTATTGTTTACAATGTGTTATGACGATTCCGTCTCGTTACATCCCCGTGTTTCCGCTCTCAGCGGGGGTGTGACAAATTATGACATCACCGTCTTAATTAATTGATAAGTATGAGGTTGTCATTAATTATCTAAACATGAGTAATTCAGCAATTGGATCAGACTACCAACCCCCTAAGTTGGAGAACAAGGCTGACTTCAAAATAAGGAAAATACATTCTAGGAACCATGTAAATTATACTGATTCTGATTTGTGGTAATCTATTATAGAGGGTTCATATATTCCACCAGCACTAAAACCTGATTATTAAGATAACAATCAGCCAATTACTCTAAAGGATTTATCACCAGATAATGCAAAGAAGGTCAAGGTCAATATCAAAGCCTATAGTATGCTCACCATGGCTTTGCCTAAAGATCTTCTAATTAGATGCGAAGCCTACAAAACAGAAAATTCACTGTGGAAAACTTTGCATACCCTGTGTGAAGGAAGAGATGAAATCAGAAGCATTAGAAAGGATACACTAAGGTCCCAATATGAGACATTCCATCATATTGAGGGTGAATCCGTTCCTCAATAGCTACATAGGTTTATGCAGCTTCTAACTGAGATGAGCATTTTGGAACTCAAGTATGATAATGAGGAACTCAACAAGAAGATGCTCTATACTCTACCTGAGAGTGTGACTCAGATAGTATCAATGTTCAAGAATACCCTTGATTTGAAAGCCATTGGGCTTGATACTCTGGTGGCTAAAGTTGAAGCTCTTAAACTTGATGAGAAAACCAGAAATAGTAGTATGAAAGCACCCATTGCTCCATATCATTTCAAACAATCAAAGAGTGTGGGGAGTGCTTTCATTTAAAATGAAGATAATGAGAGCTCTTGTGCTATAAGTGATGAAGAAGAAGAAAAAGTTGGTTTCTATGCATCAAGACCAGCTAAATCAACTAACATCATTCAAGTAACAAAACAAAAAGGAAAAAGGATGATGAAAAGATTCAAATGCTAAGGGATCATCGTCTAATAGAAAAAGCAACAACAGCTCAGAACCAATTACGGTAGTTCTTGATTTTGAAGAGCAAAAAGCGGCATTTGCAGCTTTCAGCTCAAGCTTCCAAGCTTACTTGGGCAACACTTTAAATACAGCCTATTTCTGCCAACAAGATCTAGAAGAAGTTCATCTTGATAAAGTAGAGGATATGGATCTGCAATGGCAGATGGCAATGATTGAATATATGGCAAAGATGTATCTACGGAAAAACAAAGGGTTATCTGCTCCAGGAAGAAAAACAAAGATAGGAGTTGATAAATTTAAAGTGAGATGCTTCAAGTGTAACCTATATGGACACTTTTTAAGGGAATGCAACCAGCAATCCACATCTATCTAATAATATCAACATCCTCAACATCAGCAACAATATCATCAAGCAAATCAAAGGCTTTTCAAGCAGCCTCAGCTCACCAACTCATCCCCACCAACCATAAGTACATCTGTAGCAAGCTCAAGCAAAAACCAAGAGACTAGGTTAATCATCTTGCAGGATGGTACTTATGACTGGAGCCTATATGAGAAGGAAGTCTTGGAAGAGAATCAAGCTCTCATGGTAAACTTAGAGAACAAAGTCATACCAATGTGAAGAGGTGTAAGGGGAATGGTTATGTTCATCCAGCTGCATTGAGGAAGTTGAGAAACACAGAACTCATGCTTAATAACTTGCCAATAAAGTGAAAGAAGCATTAGTTTTAAATTAATCTCATGTAAGGGAACATAAACTTTATTAGGTAAAGATCATATCCTTACAAAAAGATTTAGATAAACTTTTTTCTAAAAATTATAATTTGAAGGCACAAGTTGAGTATTTGACTGCATCCTTCATAAAATCAATGTCAGAACATGCATCTACTAAAGTGAAACTTTAGAAGTTTCAACTTTCATCTCAACAATATGAGAAGCTATTAAATTCTCATATTGAATCACAAAACAAATCAAGTTTAGGTTTTCATAATGTTCCACCCCCGGTAACAATTATACCTCATTACCTGATTCTATGACTAACAGCTTCTCAAACCATTTTGTGCCAAGAACCAATAATACAGTTAAAATTGAATTTAATCAAGTGGCAAATGGTGCTGATTCTAAGGTGAGTGAAACTAAATCAACTGATTAGAAGTTTCATAACAAGATGAATCAGATTTTGATTTTGATGGATGTGAAGATCTCTTTGAGTTGGATGATCATGTTAAACAACAAGGTGATGATAAGGGAAAGGGAACAAGTTTGGTATTTGAACCTTTAATACCAAAAGTGCTTGAAGAAATCAAAGTTCCCTATCCACCTCAACAAAGAAACTTGCTGAAGACTATTTACAAAGGGATAGCTCAACTGAATGCTAGGATTCAAGAGGTAAACAACCAGCAAGTGACTCAACCAATAACAAAAAGGTCTAAAGCTGATGCAAGTGTAAATTCTTTTGAAGAAGCAAAAACTACTTCCACAGAAAAGATCAGGAAGACCATGTCAACAACTTTAGCAGATCTTCTATGGAAGAAGAAGATTGTTGAAATTCAAGAACCTTCAGTAGATCATCAACGGATGAAGACAACTGTTGGTGCATCTAAACAGTCATTCGTAGGAGATCTACGGAAGAAGGAAGGTTCTGCTGAAAGAATAGTTAAAGAAAAGAAATTTTCAGCTGAAGCTTCAACAATCAAAAGCACAAGAAAGAAATCTGAGAAGGTTATGCATCATCAACAGAACTCAGCTGCTAAACTATCAGAACCATTTGACATTATGTTCGAAAGTCGAAAAGACTCTTCAGCTGCAAAACTTGAGAAAGAGCTGAAAGAGTATAAACAACAGCTGAATAACAAGAAAATAGTTAAACCAAAAAGTGATGCAGAAGATAAGTACTATGAGTGGTGTGATATGACCAATCACAACACTGAAGATTGCTACTTCAGTAGTTATTATTCTATGTGCAATATGAACAACCATATGACCTCAGATTGCTATTTCAACAAGCATTGTGCAATCTGCAACAAAAACAATCATTCAACTCAAGAATGCTACTTCAACAAAAAGAACAAAACAAAAGTTCCTAAGAAGAAGCAATCCGAGACAAATGAAGTAGATTCACAATCAGATGATAGCAACAAGGAGTCAAAAGCATCGAAAAAATAGCTAAAGAAAAAGGCTGAAAAGACAAAGAAGACAGCTGATGTTGATGATCAACAATGACAAAAGATTGACAAGGCTAAAAAGCTATCAGATACGTCTAATGCTCAACCAAAGAAGAAGGAAAAATAGAAGTCTCAAAGCAGAACACCACACAAAAAGGTGGACCTGAATGATAAATCAACAAATACTGATGAGACCTTCTTTGACAAGTTTGACAAGGGTATTGAAGTATCAAAGTCACAGTCAAAGGATGTTGAAACCTTCTTCAACAAAGGATCTTCATAAAAAGTAAATATGAAGACAAACAAAGAGAATATGCAAAAGGAAGTGGCTAAGACATAAGTTTAAAATGTCTCAAGTCAATCTCCATCAAAATCATCCTCACCACCATAAGCAAAACAAAATGAATCAATTGAGTCTAAAGTCAAACCTGAATCATCAAGACTTATTCATGAAGGAGTGACAATTATAGACACACTTGGTCAGCCCAAGCTCATTAACGCTTGGGTTCCCCATTCTAATTGATTTCATTTTATGTCCAGGAACATACATGGAGGGCTAACAACAAGTGGTATCTTGACAGTGGATGTTCTCGGCATATGACAGGAAACTGTTCTCTCCTCCACGACTTCAAACACAAAAATGCTTCTTATGTAGCATTTGGTGGGGATAAGAAGGGAGGTAAAATTATAGGTGAAGGAATTATAACAGATGGTGTGCTCAAGTTTGAGAAAGTAAATTTTTGTGAAAAATACAATATAATATACTCGGTGTTTCTCAAATTTGTGATCAAAACTATATCACTTTGTTTGATAAAACACATTGTTACATTCTTAAACCTGGTTTACAAATCCCAGATGATTACAACCTTCTTAAAGCACCATGAAAAGGAAATACATATTTTTTGGACATGAACAACATCTCACAGACATCAAATGAAACATGCCTGATTTCTAAGTCATCAGAAGATGAATCTCAACTATGGCATAGGAGGCTGGTTCATTCTAATATGAAGAACATGAATAGGCTGGCAAGAAATGACTTAGTCATTAGTCTTCTTAACACAGAATTTCAATGTTCTACTCAATGTTCTTCATTTTACAAAGGAAAACAACATAAGGTGTCTCACCAAGTCCAAAACAATTAACACAAATACAACACCACTCAAATTACTTCACATGGACCTTTTTGGTCCAACCAATGTGATAAGCATTGGTAAGATGCAATATTGTTTGGTGATTGTTGATGATTTTACTAGATTCACATTAGTCTTTTTCTTAAAACATAAAAGTGAAACATCAGAAACACTAATGGAGTTCATCACTAAACTTGAAAATCAATTTGATTTAAAAGTCAAAATTTTCAGAAGTGATAATGGGTCTGAATTTGTTAATTGTGTTCTAGATACCTTTTGTAGGAACAAAGGCATAGCAAAACAGTTCAGTGCACCAAGAACTCCATAATAAAATGGAGTTGCTGAGAGAAGAAATAGAACTCTCATTGAAGTAGCTAGAACAATGCTAGCTGATTCACATCTGCCCATTACCTTTTGGGCTGAAGCAGTGAGTACAGCTTGCACAGTTCAAAATAGAACATTAATTACTAAAAAACATAAAAAAACACCTTATGAGCTTTTATCCAAAAGGAAACCTTTTATAGGTTATCTTATATCATTTGGGTGTCATGTGTTTGTGTTAAACACCAAGAAACAATTAGGAAAGTTTTCAAAATAATCTGATAATAGTTTCTTTGTTGGTTATTCATCAACATTCAAATCATATAGAGTTTACATTCCACAACAACACATTATGGAAGAAACACCTAATGTATCTTTTGATGAAACATCATTTATAAAATATGTAATAGGTTCATCATGGTTGTTTGACATAGATGCTTTCAAGAATTCATTCAACTCTAGGTATTTAAATGTTGCAAGTTCTACGGATACATGATATCCTTATGTCCCTCCAATAATGAGTGAAGTGTCACTATCTACGGATCCACCAAGGCCTCATCCACACACTTCAAGTGTTGCAGATCATGGCCCATCACCATAATGAAGTAATGGACTGTCTAATGGAAATCCAACTTCCCCCTCCCAAGAAATGAATAATGCATCAGAAGATGTTAACCCTGCTTCCGTAGATGTTAATATTGCATCCAGAGATGTGATCCATGCAACCATAGATACTCAATCTACATCCGGAGATTCCCCAGTTCCTTGAACTGAAGTTCCAACTCCATCAGTACCACAACCAAGTCAATTAAGAGTATTGGCAGATCCATAACCTACATCCGGAGATGTTACTATAACACCTACAGAAGTTCAAACTACATTTGCTGAAGCACATACTCAGGAAGATAGATATCATTTAGCATCTGATCAACATAAAGAAGAATTTGACTATTTTGTTAATTCTCCATCACAGCTAGATCAATGTCCATCACCACACATGACCAACTTGGAATCTTCCATTTTAGTTGCAAGAATACCAATAACCAAAATTCATAAGAATCACTAATTGACAACATAATTGGTGATCTTCATGAAAGAACCACAAGAAATGAAGGGGGATCTCAAGTGGTTCTACCAAACATAATAGCTTCACTTAAAGACAATAGCTGAATTGAAACTATGCAAGAGGAGCTTCAACAATTCAGAAAGCAGAAAGTCTAGAATCTAGTTGACTTGCCTGAAGGCCAATATCCAATTGGTACCGGATGGCTTTTCAAAAACAAGCTAGATGATAGAGGAATCATTGTAAGAAACAAAGCAAGGCTGATAGCCAAAGGCTATACTCAAGAAGAAGGAATCGACTATGATGAAGTCTTTGCTCCTACTGCAAGGATTGAAGGTATCAGAGTTTTCTAGCCTATGCTTCCTATAAGAAATTTACAGTTTACCAAATGGATATAAAATGTGCTTCTTATATGGTATAATTGATGAAGAGGTCTATGTTGCTCAACTTCCTAGCTTTAAATATTTGGACTATCCTCACAGGGTATATAAGCTTGATAAAGCTTTATATGATCTTCATCAAGCTCCAAGGAAGTGGTAGGAGACATTATCATCCTTCCTGCTGAAGCATGGATACAAAAGAGGAACAATAGATCAAACTCTCTTCCTCAAGCATAAACATCAAGATCTCTTGGTGGTGCAATTATATATGGATCGCATTATATTTGGATCAATAAACAAGAGATTGTGCCAATAGTTTGAAGCATTGATGAAATCTAAGTTTCAGATGAGCTCTATGGAAGAATTAACATTCTTCCTTGGATTGCATGTTCATAAGAAACCAGATGGTATATTGATCAACCAAGAGAAGTATATTCATCAAATACTGAAGAAATACTCTCTGGCTAATACATCTTCATGCAAAACACCAGCATCAACCCTAGATAAAATAGTTCTTGATCCCAAAGGGAAGTCTATAAATTAAAGATTATATAGATCAATGATAGGATCATTAATGTACTTAACTGCAACTAGACCTGACATTAAGTTTGTTGTTTGTGTTTATGCAAGGTACAATCAGATCCAAAGGAATCATATATGAATGTTATGAAGAGGATATTCAGATATCTTAAAGGGGTGTAAGCTATTGGTCTTTGGTATCCCAAAGAAGGAGAATTCAACCTCTACTCCTATTCAGATAATGATTTTAGAGGATGTAACAATAATAGAAAATCCATAACAGGTGGATGTCAATTTTTAGGACTAAGGCTTGTATCTTGGCAGTGCAAGAAACAAACAAATGTTTTAGTATCCACAGCTGAAGTTGGGTACATAGCTACTTTAGCTGGTTGCTCTCAAGTTTTATGGTAGCAAAACCAGTTACTTGACTATGGGTATAATTTTCTTCAAACATCAATTCATATAGCTAACTCAACTGCTATATTTATCACTACTAATCCAGTGCAACATAGTAAAACATAACATATAGAGATAAGATGCCATTTTCTGAGAGATTTCTTAGAAAACGGTTTGATCAAGTTGATCAAAGTGGATACCAAAAATCAGCTTGCTGATTTATTCACTAAAGCCTTTGATTCAGTAAGATTTAATTTCTTAATTGAATCATTAGGTATGATCAACTTAGATTAACTCTCTCTTTATCATTACTGAAAGCATGATCTATCCACCATGAAAAAGCTGAAAACATTCATAAAACCAATAAAAATACAAAAAGAATATGTTGTTAATATCTTTTTCTGTTTATAGCTTTTGCATACACGGAAATGATAGTATACTATGACTTTGTCTACTTTCCTACATTTAATCTTACATAAAGACTGATTAGATATGCTATGATGTGTGAGTAGGTTCAGCTTGAGTAGAATATAGACAAATGCATGCCAAACTTAATGTATAGATGACTGATTGTGAGACATTCCATTTTAAGGAGCAAGGAAGTGAGTCTTATCCTGATATGATCAACTTACTCACCCTAACACACTATGTTCTAACGACTTCTAATTTCTATCTTTGCAATTCATGTTCCCTTTGTTTTGCATAAGCAAAGTCTTGGATTTATGACCACCTCTGTTTATGCATATAAACACCTAGTGATATGATTATGATCATCATCATCCCTCTGTTTTATGTAAATAAAGACCTAGGTTAAAGGCACCTCTGTTTTATGTGAGTAAAGACCTGGTGACCTGAGGATGAACATATATCAAGCTCTAAAAGAATCCAATATGATCAATTGTATATTAAATTTAAATAGCTTACTCAACAATTTGTATTAATAAGATTTCATATAAATCTTAAGATAGAACTTATATTTAAAGGAACATAGTTTTAATGTGTGAAAAAGTGATAAGATGACTCATAAATGGAGGACAACCTCTAATGTGAATTGAATGTGAAGTCCATATCAGTCTATCTCTAATCAAGATCAAAACATGATAATCATCATGAGTAGTTAAACATATACTCATGTCTGAATTTAAGTGGATCAGTATACTTACAATCAGCACTAGATTATTGTCTACTGCTCTTAAATCTAAATGCATCAGGAGGTAGCTTATTGTCATAGTATGATCCCATTTATAAATGCTTGTACATATATTTAAGTTATGTTATCTTTTGTTATTTACTATAAAATGGTGAGATCAGTGCTTTTCATGCTATTCTATACTTAAATTTACGCTAAAAAGTTCATTATTAAGCACAAATTTAGGGGGAGTAGTAATAAATCAGCATGAAAAATGAGTTTAACAAATATATTGAAGAAAATTGGATCTTGAGCAACTACTTTGGATGTTGGAAATCTGGCTTGTGAATATCTCTGCACAATTGCCATGGAACAAGTCAACAAGGTCCAACAACAATACATGATCTAATAACATATTAGAATCATACATCAAAAAGGATAAATTTGTATCCTTTAGCAGAAGTTAAAGTGTAATACCGCCTTTCTGCAGATGCTATAGTGTAAAAGTTAACAAAGTTAAAATTTGACCATCCGTGGATTGGTAACCTACGGATGTGAATGTTTTAACAAAGTATAATTTATATCCGTAGATTGGTAACCTATAAAAATACAAATTATACTTTTGTAGTTTTACTTCATTTATTAAGGCTAAGTCATCCATAGATGTTCAAAGGAAGACTTAATTTTCTTCGAAAGTTTAATTACCTCCGGAAGTGTTAATTTTCTGAGAAAGCTTTAACTTCCTACAAAAGAACTAATACCTTCGGAAACAATAATTTACCATAGAAGAATAATAAGGGTTGAGGGCCCCACAACATTAAAAGGTTATTAATTATGTTTCTGAAAAAGTGTATAAAAGATACTTTTGACTTGTCGTTTCATTCACTTTTCACAGAGCACTTTTATAACCTTGAAAATCGTCCGTAAAACCTTAAACACCCTTCCACTGATATTCAAATTACCACTTCAAAACAACAAATCATACAGTTTCCTAAACTTCTTCATTCAAACATTATCTGCAAGGTAAATCATTTATTATAACTTCAAAATCACCAATCATTGCTGAAATGGTGACAAAACTCTTGAACTTCTTAAAAATTTTAAGATTTTGATGTCAAGTTTAAATCCTTAAATCATTGTTTTTCTGATATTCTTGTGTATTGTAGATGGCTGATCGATTCGCTAAGGAGCATAATGTATGTGCTTTCCTCAGTTTGGATGACCCTGTCACTGAAGGATGCACATAGATTATCCGATATCTACGCAGATCGAGGATATTCTGTACCCTAACTACTAACCCAGTTATCTATCAAACTCATGTGATAGATTTCTAGAATACCGCAAGAATAGATGAGGAGAATGGAGATAGACTGATTTATGCTTCCATTAGACATGAAGTTTTGAGAGTAGATGAACAGATCATTAAAAGGGTGTTTAAGCTTGGTGAACAAGAAGCAGGTCACCCTGATGTATTCGATCATGAATACATTCAGAGGGTGTTCAATCTAATGGGATATGATGGAGACTACAGTAATGGTGAAATCAAGAAAGGGAGATTATGCAAGCCATATAGATTCCTTTGTCATTCTTACTTGAAATATATGTCAAGCTGGAAGTTTGGATTGGATAGATTTTCAAGGCATATCTCCTCTGGGATAATTGGAATCTTTGAAAGAAGGACTTACAATTACTCAAACTACGTTCTTGGATGCCTCTGTGATCAAATTGAAGTACAAAAAGCTGACAAGATGTACATGTTCCTAAGATTTCTTCAGCTCATCGTCAATGATTCCCTACCATAAATAGAGAAGGGAGGTGATGTGTTTGTTCAAGCACACTTGGAAAGATCTATGCTGAACAAGATTAGTGGAAGATATAAAAGGGAGGAAATGGAGATGTTCTCTCATGTTGTGGATGCAAATGTTGATTTTCCACAATTATTGATCTTCATAGAAGAACAAGAACAAGCTAAAGAATCCCTAACTCAAACTGAGCAAGATTAACATTCACCACCACAATCTCCTATGATTAATGAACCACTATCTCCCATACATCATCAACAACCATCACCACCTGCTCAACAACCATCACCACCTGCTCAACAACCATCACCACCTACATAACAACCTTCACCACCTGAACAACAACCACCACCACAAACATAATAAAGACTCCCCATCTCTCCCAGTCAATCCCAAGCCTTAAATAACAAAGCTGTTACTGATCCCATTATGTCAGCTAGTGAGCACATCAATTCATCATCTTCCCAATCACAATGATCCACCAACTCTACTTCACCAGAACCTGTCTCTCCTAATCAACCATCCCCATACCAAGAACAACCTCAATGCCTAATCTCTCCAGTGGTTGAATCCAACCTAGCTTCTGAAAGCTATTCTCCTACTGAAGTGGTGAATGTAGAAGATGATTATGATGAAGCACAGGGTGAGGCTACTGAAGAAATACATTTAGAGGTTGAAAATGAGGAAGAATAGGAGGTTGATCAGGTTGTACATCATGATGAGCCTCAGTATGAAAGTGGTAATCAATTTGTTGATATTATTGCTTATCATGAAGGAGATCTGAATGATGAAGAGATTGATGTCAGTAAGAGTTTTCTTATGGCTAAATACAATAATCTGACCATCAAATCAAACAAAAGAAAGAATGACTGAGAGAGTTAAAGGAAGAGGTAAAAGAGAAGGATGCTATTTTAACTCTGCAAGAAGGATCTATCTGAAGACTTAAAGAGGATGCTCAAACAGATCATGAAGTGATAAATGCCTTACATCAATTAATAAGAGAGTTAAAATAGTCTATGGAAAAGAGAAAACTGAGAAGGAGCAGAGTTTCTTAGAAATAGACAATGCTAAATCACCATTTCTAAACAAGCTGAACTCCTGACTGCAAAAGATGATGAGATTGAGAGGTTAAGGAAAATAATGAGCTTGAATCTACCCAATCTTCTAACCTAGTATTACATGTTGCAAAAGAATAATCATCATCAAAAGTTGTACAATCTCAACAACTGACCTCTCTCATCTGTTACAATAGAAAGAGGATGTACTTGCGGAAAACTAAAAAAAGAGATCATAGAGTTGAAAGACTCCCTAAAAAGAGCAAAAATAGTCTCACCTGAGCATACCCCATTAGATAACCATTAACATCAAAACCAAGTGAGTAAAATGATGAAAATGATGCTAAATGGGAGGAGTTGATCAATGAAGAAACTCCTAAGACTGCTGAAACAACACAATTTGATGAGCCACTTACAACTCAAGACATTCTTAAAGAAAGACCCGATTCTAGCATGTTCATGGAACTCATTAATAAAGGGATTCCATATGACATGGTAGAGAGGATGAATTCTGATGAAATGAAGCAAACCATCAAGGACTTCACTGCTAGTCTTATGATTCCAGGATGCAACTATGATACCTTTGTCAAGTTCCAAGCTAAAGAATAACCAAAAAAGAATTAGGTCACTGTGACACCAAAAAGCTCACCAGAAACAACATGATTTGTTGGTTGCAAAATCACAACAAAAAATTCTATGAATTAAGAGACAGAGGTGTAAAAGAGGTAAGATAGATGATGGAATATATGATGAAGATTGATTGCAGACTGGAGTCAGATTTAGAACTGAAGCCCAAAATCTAAGTCTTGCACAAACATCAACTCCTGTTGAGCCCATTATTATAGAAAGTAAAGATATGCATAAGGGCAAGGAGAAAATGATCAGAAAACCAAGGGAGGTTCTTCCAAGTAAGGTGTGGCCTCTTGGAACAATAGTGAGAGAAGTGACTAAACCACAGTCCATATTGTTCCAACTCTTTGATCACATCGCTACTCCCAAGTCAGCTGAAGAATACCAGATTATTACTTGGAAATATGATGCTGACTAGGATAGTGCAATAATCAAAAGGGAATCTGGGATGATTCAATACTTTCCCCCGATTGAATTAGTTATTTCACTCCCCGATGTCAATATCAAACAACTTCAAAGCTTACTAATCACCAACTACCCAATACACCAAAGAGGAATAGATTTCTCGGGATGATTGGAAAGTTGTTATCAAATTTCAAGGATGATGTCCTTAAGGAAGCTATAAGAGAAGATGGGTAGCATATCGAAAGAAAAGAGAGGCAAAGAAGGTCACAGTCACGCTCCTCACTCTCTATAGAAGATGAGCTTTTGATCAGGGTTGGTCATGCTAACAACAGAACAGCCTCTATCAAGAGATTTAAGGGAAACCAGTTCACACATCCCATAACTCAGTGGGGATATGTTGAGAGATCAAAGGAGCTGGTACTTAAAAGGTCGACATATAAGAAGGAAGCTTCGAGCATCAAGATTTTTGATCCATTGGATATCAAGCTCTTGCATCCAAGCTACACCACTTATCTACATGACAAATTCTTCCCAAAGCTCAATAACGAATAAGCACAAAACGACTTATGTCAATATGTGCACATGATCCATGTAATAGACAAGCTGAATGCCACAGCCATCAAAAGAAGAAAATATGAGGCAGGCCAGCTTATGGGATCTGAAATCCCATCTATTACAGAGCTGCGAATATCAGGTGAGGATGAACTGGAAATTGTCAACAACAATAGTGTTGTTACAACTTTAACTACTGAAGAAGACATCCTTGGAATAAAGTATGATACTCAGAACAATATGAGCCAAATGGAGATCAAGTACAAGTACGGCGATCAAAAGGAAGTTGTTCTTACTTCAACAATAAGATGGTGTTAAGAGTTAAACATCTACAAAGCCTGAGGCATTGAGTAGAAGAAGCTAAACCTAAAGGGGAGTATTGTTAGGTATAGAAATTTTGTATATGTTTAGTTCTTTAATCAATCATTGTAACTACTCTTGTAATTTTCCCATTATTTTGTATGCAATATATTTTTATAGGTTATCCCATTTATTATGTGCTGTTCTATATGTATATTTGCAAGAAAATCATTAGTCTTTGTCAATTTCAAGAAATTGACCAAGTGTTGGAAAACATCTACGGATGAACAAAGTGTTCCTCTATAGATTATCTAGAACAAATCAAGTATCGTCTCCGTGGAACTCCTGGTGAAGCTTTACAACACCACCCTTAAAGTTAATTCATCTCCTGAGGAAGACTAATTTGTTGTGGATGAACAAGTAAAACAACTACGGAAGACAAATCTCCTACTAAAGAGTAAATCTCCTGTGGAAGAGCAAAGTTCATGCAGAAGAGCAAAGTTCCTACGGAAGAGCAAAACCCCTGCGGAAGACAAAGTCCATGCGGAAGATCAACACTTGATGTATTTCACCAAGTACATAAAGTCAAAAAAAGTCAATTCTAAAGTGATCAGTCAACAACTACGGGTGACTTTCCCTTTAGTAAGAGAACGTCACATCTTGACATTATCTAAGTAAATTTCTTACCTCGATAAAAAATTTACAGTTACTATATTAGTAAATACCTAAGCCTATAAATACGAGCCTTAGGTGCACAATTATGGTAACTGATTGCCTATGATTACTACGGATCAAAACTTCAATCAAACCCTAGCAGCCGCAATCGACAATCAAAACAATACACACGTCAATATAGCATTAGAACCCTAGCATTAGTAATATCATTGATCGTGCGATTATTGTAATCATTATTCAAACATTGATGAAAAACTTTTGATGTTTTTGTGTCTGTTCTTCATTTGTTATTCAATTGTTCTTCATTAGTTTGATATGTTCTTCACGTTCTAGTTTTGTGTTCATCATTACTTAATCAATTAGTTAAACAACAATCAGTGATAATTCCATGATCATTGATTTGTAATTAAC
The DNA here is from genome assembly GCA_018326465.1 of Flaveria floridana. NCBI lineage: Eukaryota > Viridiplantae > Streptophyta > Magnoliopsida > Asterales > Asteraceae > Flaveria > Flaveria floridana. Next base: position 15,319 of record BJCO01732766.1, read on the forward strand.
TAAGCTGATAATTCCCTGTACAATCCTTGGATTCACGCTTATTTGTTTATTTGCTTCATTTGTTCCTAAAATTGGATGTAATAATCTATTCAGTCTTAGTAAGTAATTTCTTTTAGTACTTTTTGTTGGACCAAAAGAACCAATGAGCCAAGATCAGGAAAACCTCTAAGTCCCACATGTCATTACAACAACTGCTGAAGACTCTCATCAGCTGTTTTGACGAAGTCTGAAGAATCAAAGTCTGAAGATCAAAGATCTGAAGTACAATAGCTGAAGAATCTAAAGTGCTGAAGATAAGTACTGAAGTCTGAAGTACTGAAACATACAAGTACTGAAGACTTCAAGTACTGGAGACAAGTGCTGAAGATCAAAGTTGAAGAACTGAAGAACTGAAGATCATCTACTGATGCACAAAGTCTGAAGACAAAGACTAAAG